>JAMKQA010015470.1:0-10089 GCA_024699735.1 Posidonia australis
CCTCCTCATGTGCTACTACCCTAGAAGCTTAGGGTGTGAGAGAGAGATTTCAGAGAAATGGGCTAAATGAACAAATCCCCACGGGACCTATATCTCCAGAGGGAGGGAAAAATGTTAGGTCTAGAGAGAGTGTGAGCATTAAATAAAAATACATTGACCATGGAGCATAAAAGAAAATAGGGAGACAGAAGCAGAAGATAGAAGCTAGACTCCACTGAGAGAGGCATGTGAACAACCTTACTCCTACCATATAGCTTGGAGAGGAGTCGGAGCATGCACTTACTAAAGCCCACATGATCAAAGGGACTACCCACCCCTTCAACACAAGGGATATAGCAGCCACCCCCTCAGCCTAAGTGTATTTTACCTCCAAGCAGGAGTAGGGTAGGTTTAGCATGCCTATGAGGGAGAAAAGAAAATGAATCCTTAAAGAAGTAGATATAGGGCCCCAAGGATTTGGCATGAGGCCCATGAATCTGAAGGAGAGCCACAGATAAACCTAAGTGCCTAGGTTAGTGCCACATGAGTCGAGGGCAGTGTCACCTCCTACCACAGGCAAAACAGGTTTCCTTGGCGCTGAGGGCACCAATATATCAATTAACCCTTTCTTTGCATTTGCATCTTTTGCACAGCATTTAGTTATTAGTTAAGCATATTTGCATTTACTTTGCAAGGTGTTTTGGTCGTATTTCGACCAGGGGCATGTCAGCTACCT
The DNA here is from genome assembly GCA_024699735.1 of Posidonia australis. Taxonomy (NCBI): domain Eukaryota; kingdom Viridiplantae; phylum Streptophyta; class Magnoliopsida; order Alismatales; family Posidoniaceae; genus Posidonia; species Posidonia australis. The sequence goes on from JAMKQA010015470.1 coordinate 716, forward strand.
TATTGGTCGTGGTATGGGCGAATAGGCATTCGACTAAGGGCATGCTAGTCGCTTCTTTAAATTAGAAGAATCTGAGACCAGGGGCATGCCGGTTATTTAATTTTGGGAAAAAGCAGTTCTAGAATACATAAACAGATACAAGCAATGCAGAAGGACATAAATTCTTATTGTGGTCCATCTCTAATACATGTATTGCTAATCAATTCTAGGCCTCTTCGAACTACTAGCCCCTGTGAAACTTATACCACTAGGAGGGAGCTCGCTCGGAGGCCATGTCTCTCGTATCTCGGCTTCATATTCCACCGTGCAGCTGGAACCCTCAGTGATGGCAAGATCATAAGACTTGACACCGGCCTATGTCTTGCGGGCCAGTTCTGAAGTTGTTGCGTTTGAGCCGACTATATATCTCTTGTACCGTTCAGGACAGCGGCTTTGCTCAATAGAATCCTGGCAGAAACCGAACTGGCGGAGGACCCAGACAGGATGATACTCCACGCCTCCCGAAAATCTTGGAAGGACCACAAGCCGCATATCTCTGGCATTGAAAAAGGCAGTAAAGGTCCTGGACGCTTAGGATATAATGCACCATGTCACTGAGTCCTCGTCAAGATTCCGCAGTCTGTTGCACAGCTCTTTCACCCCTAGGAGTGTCCTAGAATGATGGGTACGGCTATAGGCTTCAAAAGCAGAAGGCTGAGGGCGAAGAATCTTCATTCCCATATGGGTAGCAAACCAAACCTAGCAGAAATGGAATTATAGTTAAGAAAAGCACAGCAGAATAAAGTGTAAAATAGCTTGCTTACCTGCACCAGAGCACCGCATCCATGGAAATGGCGGGAGCGCCTCAATGCCTGGTCCAAACCAACATAGGTTTCAGCAAGAAAAACAGGAGCCAAATCAATCTGGCGGACCACTATCGCCCAAGTTATCTCTACCACCTCGATTGCCACAGTCATCCGGCCATGGCTAAAAATGAGCTCCCCGAGGAAGCGCAGTACGAAGCTGTAAAGCCACAGGATGCCTAGAGATGAACGAGCATTGATAATCTCATCAAAATAATCTAGGCGCACCATGGTTGTAGGTCCATCTCTGCAGACAAGTCTCTCCTCATAGACTTCTCTGGTCACGCCCGTGAGTCGGCTCACAACATGAACATAGCTGTCATGGCAAGTAAAGACTGGAGGGGGCATGAATGGTGACAAGCCACAGATCCATCTGACTTCCTCCAAAGTCAAGGTCATCTCTACCTGCCCAAATCGGAAAACATGCAAATCCGATTTCCAAAACCGAGCCACGGCGCACAGTAGATGCCAGTTCACCTCCACCTTGGCTATACTTAGAAGGGAGGAGGAAATGCCCCAGTCCTATAGTTGTTCACGGTCAGCGGCTATCAGGGCATCAATCCAGCCACACAGAGCATCAGAGCAGTGCTTAGGGGTCACCATGGTAGGAGAACTCTACAAGCACAGATTTGAACCAAATATGGCAGTAAAGAAGACAGAACATGGCATAAAGGCGTGGCCAACGTTATAATCCGGCAGAATATATATATAAAGCATACATAGAAATCAAGAGAAGTCTCCAAATATTTTGCTATAGAACAGGAACAACATCAAAACCTGCAGCAAAGCACAATGAAGCCAACGAGAAATCAACATAGAGACGGCAAAGAGAATATGAACATACCATTAGGAAGGCTCGCCGAATGCTCAGAAAAATCCAGAAGAGAGAATAAGAATAGAAATCTGCTGTTGTTTTTTCAGAAAAGATGACAGCCTCTCTCGCAGAATACAAGTTTATATAGAAATACAAAAAAGGGTTTTAGCAAAAAAGGAAAATTGGACTCACCGTTTTTTGAGGCGCAGCTGAAGCACGCACCCTTGCGGCGCACCATGCTGGCGCCTAGAATGGTTGCAAATTTCAACAGCATCTCCCCTGAAGTTGGGATCTCGCCAATTCGGCGCCAATTGTTTTTAAACCTGCACAGAAAGCCTACGTACAGCATGCATTTAAAACCCCTAGGGGGGTACATCACAGAATTTGGATTCTTTTTGTATAAATTTTCAAAAAGGTTACAAATTTTCCATTGTTCTTACAAAATTGGATTGTATTGCAAAATACAAAAGAGGCTATTCCTCGTCTGAATCTTCCTCGTCAGATGCTACCTTTTGGAAATACTCTGCCAGGAGACGGGCACTTCGACGGGTGATGCGGCACGACCACTGAGCAACTGCAGCAGCCTGGGAACGGGGAGCAGAATCACGGACCGCCAGGGTGACCTCAGTGTCTAAGCGGTCCTCCTCGGATGCCTCCATGGTAAAATCCCTGCCATCAGGCCATTCCTCCACCTCCCGCCGGAGCACTGCTGGCAGCCAGCCATCAACCCGCGGCCAACACGTCGTTACCCCTAGCTTCGCCGGCGACCCACACCGCAACCATCACCGAGTTGCCATCCTAGCCGCCACTCACGCAGCCCGTCAGAGCCTTGTCCAGCCATCGACCACCCGAAATAGAGGGAAGTGCAAGCACACAATGGAGATCAAGGGGAAGAGGAAATACCTCCTCTAGCGAGCCTCTATCCAGCCAATCCTGGAGGGTTCGATCCATGCCACCGCCGACCATATCGCCACCGCAACCAACCACTGCACCTCTGTCGATTCCTCGCCGCACCTCACCGACGCGCCTCACGCACGCACCAGCAAAAAGCACCCTGTCGGCGCACCTCTTGCGCGCCGCTGCCGTGAAGGGGGGAATGGAGAGAAGAGAAGAGAAAGAGAGGGAGAAGTGGGTTTTGCCTAGTGGGAGAAAAGAAATGAGGAGGAAGAAGAAGAGGCACGCGTGTTGGGGAAGGATTAAATGAAAATGAAGGGAAAATATATGAATAAGTAAGTACGTTGCCTTTTTGAAAGAAAAGGAAATCAAAGAAATATAAACAAAGGAATGAAAAAGAGCCATGCAACATAAGCCCCTTGCATTCCCAGGAAGCAGGAAGAAATGGAAAAATGGTAGTTATGGCAGTTATCCAGTGGGACCCACATGAGAAATAGGTCAGGGTTCAGGATGCAAAATGGTCATGAAAATTGCATTTCAGCCCCTAGCACTTCCAACTTGCACTCCAAGAGCAGAATATGCAGTGTCAAGCATGTGGCCCACCAAATGCACCACATGGGATAATTTGCAAAAAACCGCTTATGTTTCTCAAATTTGCAAATCAGCCCACAAGGGACGTAGGAGGTCTAATTTGAAGCAAACATTTGTTGATATGCAGCAGAATCTCAAATGTCACAACACAATGGCAGTATAGCAATTAAAGAAAGTCATGGTTGGACAGTTTACAGTAAAGCCCTCAAGTTGTGGATATTTGCACATAAGTCCTCACCTTTTGCAAGCAATATTGAGAATTACAGCAAACAAGAGATTATACATGCATCTCGGCAGGAGTGCCAGTCTCTGCACCGCAAACTCGGCAATCAACATATTGCAGTTCCTTCCTGGGGATAATCCAGGAGTCATCGCTTTGTTTTCCGGGTTCTCCTTCCAATCTAAGGAGACCCTTCTGTCCCCTTTTGGATTTTCTTAGGCGCGGAATCCAGCTTGCTTGACTTTGACCGAGCGGTCAATGTCGTTTGCCCCTTTTGGATTTTCGCAGGTGCAGAATCTAGCTTGACTTTGACCGGGCGGTCAAGGTCCTTTGCCCCTTTTGGATTTTCGCGGGGGCGAAATCTAGCTTGACTTTGACCGGGCGATCAAGGTCCTTTGCCCCTTTTGGATTTTCGCGGGCACGAAATCCAGCTTGACTTTGACCGGGCGGTCAAGGTCCTTTGCCCCTTTTGGATTTTCGCAGGCGCAGAATCTAGCTTGCTTGACTTTGACCGGGCGGTCAATGTCATTTGCCCTTTTTGGATTTTCGTGGGCGCAGAATCTAGCTTGCTTGACTTTGACGGAGCGGTCAATGTCGTTTGCCCCTTTTGGATTTTCGCGAGCGCGAAATCCAGCTTGACTTTGACCAAGCAGTCAAGGTCCTTTGCCCCTTTTGGATTTTCGCGGGTGCGAAATCCAACTTGACTTTGACCGGGCGGTCAAGGTCCTCTGCCCCTTTTGGATTTTCGTGGGCGCGGAATCCAGCTTGCTTGACTTTGACCAGGCGGTCAAGGTCCTTTGCCCCTTTTGGATTTTCGCGGGTGTGAAATCCAACTTGACTTTGACGGGGCGGTCAAGGTCCTTTGGCCCTTTTGGATTTTCACGGGCGTGGAATCCAGCTTGCTTGACTTTGACCGGGTGGTCAATGTCGTTTGCCTCTTTTGGATTTTCGCAAGAGCGAAATCTAGCTTGACTTTGACCGGGCGGTAAGGTCCTTTGCCCCTTTTGGATTTTCACTGGCGCGAAATCCAGCTTGACTTTGACCGAGTGGTCAAGGTCCTTTGCCCCTTTTGGATTTTCGCAGACGCGAAATCCACCTTGCTGGCTTTGACCGAGAGGTCAAATGTCCTTTGTCTCTCCTGGACTTTCATGGGCACGGAATCCAGCTCCTTGACTTTAACCGGGCGGTTAAAGTCCTTGGTTTCTCAGATTTCCTTGGACAGGAAATCCTGTGGCTTGACCTTTTGACCTGATGGTCAAGGTCCCTAGCCCCTTTCTCGGATTTCCTTGGGCAGGAAATCCTGTGGCTTGACCTTTTGACCTGATGGTCAAGGTTCCTAGCCCCTTTCTCGGATTTCCTTGGACACGAAATCCTGTGGCTTGACCTTTTGACCTGATGGTCAAGGTCCCTAGCCCCTTTCTCAGATTTCCTTGGGTAAGAAATCCTGTGGCTTGACCTTTTGACCTGATGGTCAAGGTCCTTAGCCCCTCTCTTGGATTTCCTAGGGCAGGAAATCCAATGGCTTGACCTTTTGACTAGATGGTCAAGGTCATAGCCCCTTTCTCGGATTTCCCTGGGTAGGAAATCCAGCTGCTTGACCTTTTGACCGAGCGGTCGAGGTCCTTGTCCTTTCTCCTCTAGGTTATCGCGGGCGCGTAATCCAGTTGTTTGACCCTCTAACCGGGCGGTCAATGTCCTTTTGTTTCTCCTTTTTGTTCCGAGTTTTTCGCGAGCGCGAAATCTCTTTGTTCGCCCTTAGTCCATGCGGACAGGGCCCTGTTTTGCTTGACAAATAATCTATTTGTCATGTCCCATTTCCTTGGGTTGGTATCCCCAACTACTCGGTTGACAACCGTCATGCTGTCAGGCGGCCGGGTTGACAAGACTTGATTAACTTGTCATATCCTGTTTCTTAGGTTGATAATCTCATAATCCGGCTGATGAATCCGACAACTTATCATTTACCTGCCAGTGTTTTCTTCTATGAGCAGGGTTTTCTTTATCTTTTGCCTTGTTATTTCAGCATTAGCATTAGCTTCGCATTGGCCTTCAGCATCGGCTCTTGCATTGGCATCTCGCATTAGCATCACATCCCCAGCATTTAGATCAGTAGCTGCACGCATTTTTGCATTTGCATTCGCATTGGCAACAAATCATGATTTTCGGAGTATCCACCGAATAAGTGACTTACTGCCTACAACAAATACTATCCTTCTGTAACCTCAAAATGGGGGTATCTTGTCAACCCTGAGCATCGGTCTCGGTTCCCTTCGTCCCTCGACCTCGCTCAGGGAGGGGCATCTGTAGACACCCTGATTTTAAGGTAACCCATAGATGAGCTTTCCAATTGTTGCTTTGGATGTGGCTAACCCTTGAACCATCCTAAACCTATAGCAAGCCCACAGCCCAACTAGAAATCCAGATAGGTAGGAGAGAGCACCTAGCTAGCACATCTACCTAGCACACCTAGCTAGCACATCCACCTAGCACACCTAGCTAGCACATCTACCTAGCACACCTAGCTAGCACATCCACCTAGCACACTTAGCTAGCACATCTACCTAGCACACCTAGCTAGCACATCTACCTAGCACACCTAGCAAATGCACATGGCAGGTGCACATACCCGACGCACATACCAGGCGCCCAGCCATTTCTCAGGCTGCTGGTTGCTGGCTTTCCACCTCCCATGGCTGTTACCTCTACCAACGAATATGCCATGGAATCTTCCAGGCTTTTCGTCTACGAGGCTCCATGTTGTCCTAGGAGTTACCCATGAGGAAATCCCTATAAATAGACCCCTTAGGCAACCATTTGAAGGGGCTGAATCATCTTGAAAGATAGCCTTCTCCAGAATTCTGTAAACACCCACTTGCACTCGGGTTTTTTTCTTGCATCCAGAGGTATTCCCAGCTCTTCCAAAGCATCAGGGAGCTTATTATCTTGGGTCTTTCTTTTCTTTCTTGAAGGAACATCCACCTTGGACAAGGTAGGCCCTTTATTTTTCAAATAACCTCTTGTTCTTTTACAATGGGATAGCATGGTATTAGCTCCATGATAGGTCTGATTCTTTTTACATCGTCATGAGGATTTCGTGTTGAATTCATTTATCCTTTTTGCAAGATACCCTGCATGTAAATCTATGCTTTGGTTATAGCATGTGTAGTTTGTTTCTAGTGAGCACTGCATTACTTTCATGAGCAATCTTTCCTTTATTATGTTCTTGATGTAGTTACTTGCATGAGCAATCTGTTCTTTATGATGTTCTTGATATAATCACTTGCATGAGTAATCTTTTTATGTTCTTGATTTGATCATGGTTTCAGCATGTCATGTTGGGTCTTTTGTTACATGTTTGGATCTTTTGCATGAGCCCACTAATCATCATGTTCTAATAAGATAGCAATGATCAGATGCATTCCATCATGCTCTTAGCAATCGCATGAATCAACTTGCATTAGCATAGATTACCAATCTTCTTTCTGGGTCAAGTTCTGGATCAGATTGCAGTCTGATCCAGATTTTCTGGGAGGCACCTATATGGTGCACCAGAGCAGCGCACTTGTCCAGCGCCCCACTCTGGCGCCCCATGCAGGAGCACTAGACTGATCAGAGGGTAAAACGTACACTTTTGCATATCTGCTTGCATGGTTTTCTGGATGACTTTGAGCCTGATTCTTTCACTGTTGGTTCTCTGATATTCCATGGTTTTGCATGCATGTTTTTAGTTTTAAACAAGAATGTTTTCTTGTTGTTTTCTCCCTTTGGATATTCAATCCTTGGCTAGAACCTGGTAGGCTGGTTGCACTTTACTCCTACGTGGAGAGCCCTGTGCATCAACCCATGATCCAATAGCATGGTTGAATCCTGCATCTTTCATTTAGCATGCAAAGAGTGTTATCTAGTGTGAGGCAACCAGCCCTTGAGCACAAGGCCCATAGATATTGCATTTGCATCTCTTTCACTTTTATGGCATGTTTTCTAAGTTTTGTGAAAGGTTTTATATGGCATGACTTTTCAGAATGTGTATTCATACGATTTGGCAAATTATGAATTTCTATTTTCCTTCAGCACATCATTCTGGCCCACGTAGAAAGCACCTCGGTGGCGCATTAGATTGACGCACTAATCTGACGCACCAATCTGACACACCTAATAGGCGCAGCAGCCTGTTTTCAGTAGCACACAACAGATTTTCATATGGTTTTTAGCATGCTTCCTCAATTTGATTTGCTTCTAGATTTTTCCTGGTTTTCTTCTTTCATACACTGGGGAGGCATGTCTCTGCTTTTAACCATTTTATGCATGTTAGATCGCATTTGGCATGTAGCAAAGCAAGGATGATAAATCACTCAAAATACTAGATCCTTGATCTTATTTATGCAATATCTTTGCATCGACTCTTTGACCCGATATGAGAGCGATATTTCTGAGCATGAGGACACACCCTTACACATCATGCAGCCATATTTTAGACACCACACACATAAGCATGGCATGGCGTATCGCCCTCGGGCGTACATAAAAGGCTGCAAAGTCGACATTTCATAAGCAATAGAGAAACCAATAGAAGATCGATTTATCGGGCGCACGAGGGTGCCTAATACCTTCCTCGTGCGTAACAGGGATCCTTACCCATTTTTTCTGGTTTATGACCTGTTTTTCCATTGCATAATTTGCATGTTTTATATGGTTTTCCTCGTCATCCACTTTAAAAGACTAGGTGGCGACTCCTGCATTTGCATTTTTATTTTTATTGTTTTTGCCGTGACTTTGCCGATCCGTCGTGTATTTTGGCCTTTTGCGTCAAAACCATCTCGAGGCTGTCGTCGGCATGGTTACAATATGCGATAACGTTGCCATGCTGCATCAGAACACACCCTAACCCAACGCCACTGGCATCACTATACACAATGAAGCCACCACTACCAGAGGGCAGAGTCAACACAAGGGCAGAAACCAGATGAGACTTCATCTCTTGGAAACTCACCTCACAATTCTTGTCCCAGCAAAAAGGAACTCCCTTCCTGGTCAACTCTGTCAAAGGCATGGCTATGGAGGAGAAATCCCTGATAAACCTCCTATAATAGCCTGTCAGACCCAAGAAACTCCTGATCTCCGACACAGTCCTGGGTCGCTCCCAACTACTCACAGCCTCGACCTTGGTAGGATCCACTCTGATGCCTTCTCTAGAAATCAAGTGGCCAAGGAACATGACTTCACTTAGCCAAAACTCACACTTGGAGAATTTGACGTACAGCTGATGATGCCTCAGAGTATCCAAAACCACCCTCAAGTGCAAGGCATGAGTCTCAACATCAGGAGAATAGACCAGCATGTCACCAACAAAAACCACAACGAACTAGTCTAGAAAAGGACTGAAAATCCTGTTCATAAGATCTATAAAAGCAGTCTTCTGAATGTCTGAGTCTCATATCCTCAACTGGTGATACCCTGACCTCAGATCAATCTTCGAGAACACCGATGCAAACTGCAATTGGTCGAACAGGTCATCAATGCGGGGCAGGGGATACTTGTTCTTCATCATAATCTAGTTCAGCATCCGATAATCTCTACACAGTCAGAGCGAACCATCCTTCTTGTGGACAAACAAGACAGGCACTCTCCATGGAGACACACTCGGCCTGATAAACCCCTTCTCCATCAACTCCTGCAACTGAGTCTTGAGCTCTCGCAATTCCACTGGTGCCATGCGATAGGGAGGCTTCGACACAGCACCAGAACCAGGGATCAGATTGATCGAGAACTCTACTTCCCCGTGAGGTGGCATACCAGGCAAATCATCATGGAAGACGTCGAGACATTCACACACCACAGAGATGTTGTGAACACCCAACTCAGGAGAAGTGGAGGTAACTATACTGGCTAGATACCCCACGCAACCCCTGACCAAAGACTTATAAGCCTTCATAGCTGAAATGACAAACTTAGGCTCACCCTGACACCCACCTTGCACAAAGAAAGACCCATCCTCAGGAGACCCAAAATAAAC
>JAMKQA010015473.1:0-14457 GCA_024699735.1 Posidonia australis
GTGATTTCATCATTATCATACATAAGCATGTCAAATAAGCAAGCACGCATTTTAGCAGACCTTAGACAGTAGGAAGCCTAGAAAGACCGAGTTTTCTCAGGCGCATGGGGGTGCCTAACCCCTTCCCCATGCGTAACCAGAATCCTTATCCTTTCTCTGGCCCACATTCATCTAGCATTATCCATTAGGTACGGATCATACATGCATCTTTGCATTTATTTTCTGTCTTTTTTGTGTTTTGGTTTTCCTCGTCTTTCCATTAAAAGACTAGGTGGTGACTCCTTTTTCTTGCTTTTTCCTTTCCTTGCGCCTTCGCCATCCTGGCATGGCTGTGATCCTCCTTCCCGCTTGCCTCGGATTGGCATGGTCACATATGGTCGACCCCATGTGGAACCTGACTTTTCTGATCAGACTCAAATCCCAAACACACGAGTGCGTCCCATATGGTCGACCCCATGTGGGACATGCATGGTGAGAGCGCACATGTTACTAGCATTCATGTGCATGTGTGCCATTCATGCCACCCTAACAAATAATTGCATAGCTCACTTGCTTATTTTGTTGTTTTGTCTTCTCTTCTTCACTGACACCTTAGGTTTTGTCCTTTGTCAGGTGTAGAGTTTTGTGTGCAAGTTCCTAGGCCAGAGCCTGGGAGTTCCTTTCTGTGACCTCATTCTTGAGGCGTTGTTCTCGACCGTCTTGCCTTGAGCTATTCATCATTTTTGACGATAGCTCCTTGTAGGTGTCGTTTTCTAGTTTGCAGTCGTAGCCCCATCCTTACCTGATATGCAAAGAACCATGGCTTCAGGTGGAACCAGCAACAGCAATGGCGGCAACAATGGATCCAACACCGGATATGCACGGAAGAAGGATGCTGCCAAGAATGCTGTGGCGTATGTTGGAGCTCCCTTTATGCCTATTAGTGTGGTGAGCTCGCTAGCACAGAGTCAAGTAGCCTACACTCCTGCACCTAGGGCACCACACACATCACGAATCACCACCACCGTTGAGCCAGTCTACCAACCAACACCGGCAATGCAAGGGCTCTACCTAAGACCAAGACTACCACAATGACCTGAGATGGATTACACTCCTCTGGTTGAGCCACTGAGTGTCATGTTTCCTAAGGTCGTGTTGCTTGTGAGGCTTCCGGAAATTCGCACACCACCAAACCCACTTCCTTAGTGGTTTAAAGCGGATTTATATTGCAATTACCATAGAGCCACGAGGCACTCTACGGATAATTGCTTTACACTTCGAGGAGCAATTCAGGATTTGATTGACCAGAAGGTCATCATTATCAGCACGCAAGAGGCAGAGTCCACGCCTGCTGCATTGACACCTCAATCCTCTACATCTACACATAGCAACATAGTCAACCGACCCTTGCCTGAGCATGCACCCAAAACTTCAGGAATTCATTTTCTTTCTTCTGATGAGGCTGCACCTTTTAACCCTTCTCTTCTCTTCCATGATGTCTCAGATCTGTTCCCTTCTCAACGTAGTCAATCTTTTATTGATGCTTCTAGTTCTGCAATCAATATGATCCAACTAACTACCAGATCGAGGAGCATGGCTACAAAACCTACCAAGCAATCCACTTCATCAATAATCAGTTTGCTAGCCAAACCAAAGCATGACCTGGCCCACCAAATGCCAATGCCTATTTCACCAACACTAGCCCTAGTGGAATTGAAGGCCCGTGCTCCTGTGGTCATTAACTTGACACAGGATACTCACCGTATGCCTTACAGTTACGCCATAGAAATGTGCACTGAGGTAATGCGGTTAGGACAGGTGTACAAGGCCTCGATTCCTACAAACAAGCCCAGCCAACCAACAACTCCATCTTCCCAACCAAAAAACAAGACTCCCAATCAGATCCCTAAAGAGGCAATCCCAAGCATTAACCACACCACTGCCAAGACTGACCCACTTGTAGCTGACATCACGACCTAATTAAAGAAAGTTAAAGCAGATATTTCCATCTAGGACCTGATCATACGTTAGGTGAACACTAGGAGGCATTTCTCCAAGTTTTCCGGGCCACTCATGTTTCAACAATAATACAACCATCAGCCTTGGAAAGCATGGTAGGGATGATAGCCGCGTCGCTAGTGATCTCATTCTCTAGTTCAAAGCTTCCCCCAGTAGGGACCAATCATAACCAACCCCTGTTCATCATAGTGCAATACCAGAATTTCCACATTCCTCTTACTTTGATGGACAATGGCGCCAGTTTAAATGTCTACGTTTTACGAACTGCAATCAGGTGGGGGATTAAATCCAAGGACATTACCCCAGCCGTGAAAGGAATGATGGTGTTTGATAACACGCACCATGATGCTGTAGGGATTTTGATTATTCCTTTAATCATTGGTCTTGCTCGTTTTGAAGTTGAGTTCTATGTTGTTGACCTCGAGCCATCCTTCAATCTCCTGCTTGGGTGCCCTTGGCTCCACAAGCATCAAGTTATCCCCTCAACTGTTCACCGAATGATTAAGTTTTGCTGGAACAACGACATTGTTGTTGTTATGGTGGAAGATCTTGAAAAGGAGAAGGTTGAGGCAATCTCTTCAGTATCGCTCCAAACTGTCCATTTTGACCCTAAGCCATATGATGTGCTATAGCATGTCGACCACTTTGAGTTGATCAGTTTCATTCCAATTCTCGAGTGTGCCAGCCATTTGGCTGCTTTTGGCAATCCTTTCTTGATGGTCAAGAATCTATGTCAGAGGTGGGGGTACGAGAAAAGAGCACCTCTCGGGCAGAATGGCCAAGGAATCGATGAACCAATTGCTACAGAGAAAAGACGAGAGTTTGAAGGATGGATACTCGAGACATCGTAAGTTCTGAGAGCTCGTTATTCCACAAGATTTAACTAACTTTTTTAGTGCAGGATTGCTGAATCCCAATCAAAGTTTTGTGATTGTAGAGTCTGAATAGAGTGAACCAATCAACGGATCAGAGTGGGTATGCGTTGAAGATTACTACTCTGAAGAGGAAATTGTGGACTCTAGAGCAGATTCGACATCATCCTTGCCATCAGGGACAACTATGCTAGCACTGCCACCTCTGAAGTCAGCCGAAGGTCTTTCTACAGGTCCAACTGCAGCCTTAGATTCAACCAAGGCAGCCTTAGTAGTAGCAACATCAGTATATCAGTTAGCTTTGAGGGGGTTACAGTCGGGACAGCTGAAATCATCACCTGAAGTACTAGAAACTACCAGTGCCTTCTATGTGGATTTCGCTTCTGATGAAGATGAAAGGGATGTTGTAGTAGCACTAGTTGACAGTATGCTTAGTGATTTGGAAGTCCTGTTCAAGGAGCAGTTGGCAGTACTGATGGAGGACACACAGAGTGAACTCAAGCGTAGAAAGGGGAAAGCAGTAATGACAGAACACATTGTAGAGCACGTAATTACACAGGGTTAGCCTGCTATTATGACCTTGGAAGAAAAAAGATCACTAAACGCTAGACCAGAGGAGTTTATCTCCTATCATCTAGGAGGTGGGTCTAGGTGTTATTATAAGTTTTGGCCCCACTTGACCAGTGGGGTCCAAAAAAAAAAGCACCTGAGTTAGGCTCAGGAAAGAATGCATGCGGCAGCACTCACATCAGTCAGTTAGAGGATAGTTGCCCACCTATCACACATACTGTTCAAGGAAATCATAAAAATAAAAACATCTATCCATATAATAAGGCTGTGGAAGAAGCGAAACAACCAAGTACATCTACAAGTTTGGAAATGGTAGAATCTAAGGTCATCAGAGGTTCATACAAGAAGACTAAAGTCACAGTAACCATTCTGAAGCATCATCAAGGGCAAAATGCTAAGAAATTGTATACCTTTGGAGACACGGATCCATCATTCTAGCAGGAAGTCCTTCTTGTACTAATTGCATATGGAGAGGAGGATGTTACAGAAATAGAGGAAGAAAGTCATAATGCACCAAAATTCCAGCCTTATGACGATGATCTAGAAGGCCCGAACTTGCATGTAGAAGTGGAAATTGAGTCTGTAAACGTTGGCACCACTGAAGATGTCAGGGTAGTGCGGATTAGCGCCAGACTCACAGCACATGCCCGGGCAGAACTTGTTGAGCTCCTCCGAGAATATGTAGACATCTTCGCTTGGAGTTATGATGACATGGTTGGGCTAGACATTGAGGTAGTGGCACACACGTTACTGCTTAAACATAACGTCAAGCCAGTTAAACAAAAGTTGCGTAGATGGCGACCGTAGTGGTTGTTGAAATTGAAAGCTGAAATAATGAAACAGCACAAAGTTAACTTTCTAAAGGTCGTCCTCTACCCAGAATGGTTAGCAAATGTAGTTCCAGTGCCTAAGAAAGATGGTCGAGTTCGAATGTGTATTGATTACAGGGACTTAAACAAAGCAAGCCCAAAGGATGATTTTCCACTCCCACACATTGATGTGTTGGTAGACAATACTGCAGGACACAAAATGTTGTCATTCATGGATGGATTCTCAGGTTATAATCATATCAAAATGGCAGAAGAGGATATGGAGAAAACGTCTTATATTACCCCATGGGGAGTGTTCTGCTACGAAGTTATGCCATGTAGGCTCAAGAATGCTGGGGCCACATATCAAAGGGCAATGACAGCATTTTTCCACGACCTCATGCACAGAACATCGAGGTATATGTGGATGATATGATAGCCAAATCAAAGAAGCCAAAAGAACACATTGCTTGTTTAGGGAAGTTGTTCAACTGCTTGCAAAAATAGAAGTTGCAGCTAAACCCCAACAAGTGTGTATTTGGTGTCTCATCAGGCAAGCTACTGGGTTACATCATTAGTCAAAGAGGAATTGAGGTAAATCCGAAGAAGGCCAAAGCCATCATCGAGATGCCTCCTCCTATAACAAGAAAAAGAGGTCTGAGGGTTGCTTAGGCGATTGCAGTATATCAACCGGTTCATTGCCTAGTTGATACCAATTTGTGAGCCGATCTTCAAGATCTTGAGGAAGAACACACAGATCCAATGGGGTAAAGAGTGCCAAGATGCTTTTGACAAAATCAAGAAGCTCTTGGTATGGACACCAGTCTTAGTTCGTCTGACACTAGGGCGTCCTTTGTTGCTCTATTTGTCAATAACATAGCAATCAATGGGCGCAGTCTTGGGTCAACATGATGAAACAGGTCGCAAGGAAAGGGCCATTTATTATTTGAGTAAAAAGTTCAATGATTGCGAAGTTAAGTACACTACATTCGAAAAAGTCTACATATCCCTCATTTGGGCCACACAACGGCTGAGGCATTACATGATGGCATATCCAGTTCGATTGCTGTGCCGACATGATTCTATGAAATACCTATTTCAGAAACCTGCTGTGACCATGCCGGTGGAACCCTGCACAGCTCTCCCCTACCAGTTGTGTGAAAGCACTAGAGGAGACCCGATATGGTCACGACGAAGATGGTGAATCCGGACAAGACGACTAGACTCGAAGACATCAAGGGAAGATAAGAAAGGATAAGGAAAAGAGTGGCCACCTAGTCTTTTAATGGGAAGACGAGGAAAACCAAACACAAGAAAACCAAGAAGCAAACAAGATGTAGAAAACATGTGTGCTCCGTGCCTAACGGATAAATGGATGTGGGCCAGAGAAAGGGTAAGAGGTTAGGCACCCCCATGCGCCCAAGAAAACTTGGTCTTTCTAGGTTTCCTACTTGTCAAGGGTCTACTAAATGTGTGCTTTCTTATTCTAAATGCGTAGGCTAAAGATGATTGAAAACATGCCAAATCAAAGAGTAGAAATTAAATAAAGGGAAAAAAGTTAATCTGAGGGACAAATGTAGGCATTGAGAATGCCACTTTACTGTATGCCCTTGGGCGATGAGGAAAATCGTGAAAGTCGAGAAATTCTCGGAAAGCGTCTCGCGAATCAGCGGAAATATGGATAAATCCGAGAAATTCAAAAAAGGGAAAATAATCCTCTCTTTGGGACCATGTCGACTTTGTTAAGCCTTTTACTATACGCCCTTGGGTAATGGAAGGCCAAATCAAACCTAAAGATGCGAAAATTTGAAAGAATCCGGGAGACGATGAGAAAACCAAGCTTGAAAAGAGATGGTAAAGCGTGCGCAAAGTAAAGAAGAAAAGGCAAGATAATTGCATGAAAAAGTGCGACAAAATGTGCAAAATGCATGTGTGAGTGTAAAAATACAAATTCCAAGGGCCTTTGTGCAAAAAAACCCATAATTCTGAATAAAAACTAAAATTCTTAAGCCCAAATCATCAAAATTACATAGGAAAACACATTCTATGCAATTATGAAGAAATCTAGGGTTCATTGTGCAAATATGTGCATTTCTGGCCAAATTGGTGTTTCCTAGTGGTTAGAATGCAATTCTACCACTAAAACATGCATTTAAAGCAATTCAGTGGAAATTCAGGGTAAAATATGCAAGAAAAAAGATCCATGAATGTTTCAGGGGCAAAATAGTGAATTTACCCTAGAAAACAGGCATTTAGTGTGAAATCTGTAATGTGTGGGGGCTAAAATGCAATTTAACCAGAAAAACAATGTATTTAGAAGAGTTCCTGTGAAGTTCAGGTGTTTAAATGCAATTTATTCAGCAAAATATGTATTCAGAATGATTTCAGTGAAGTTCAGGGGCTAAAATGCAAATTAACCAAAGAAAATATGCATTTTGTGTTATTTTAATGAGGTTTAGGGGTTTAAATGCAATTAACCAGCAAAATAGGTATTCAAAAAGGTTTCAGAGAAGTTTCGGGTCTTCAATGTAAAGACATGTGATTAATATGCATAAAAAGATACTCTAGGGGTTTTTGTTAAACTTTTAAACCTGGAAAACATTATTTTGAATGTTTAGGGAGCATAATGCAATATTTTTAGTTAAAACTTTATTCAAACGATTTATGAAAACTAACTTAGGAAAGTGTAAGAAAAGGACCTATTTGTAATACAAAAGGATCTAAATGTAATAGATGAAAAGTTTCAGAATTTTATTAAAAGAAAAAATGTTTTTAAATTTTTTAAAAGAAAATGACAATGGCGACCGTCGGCGACAGAGCTCCGCCGTTGACGACAGCCGAAGAGGCAATCAAAGGCTTTCCCATCAGATCAGACCCCATGGGAAGCAAGAAGAAGAAAAGGGGGAAGATCCAACGGCTTGGATTGAGGTTCCAATGGATGGAGTGGACCTCCCACCTACCTCACCGTCGAAGCACTTCGGCGACGGCGTCGAGGAAGAAGGGAGACTGTTGGAGCTGCGGTGCGGCGATCTGGATGTCGCAGAGGCTTCGAGGCATCAAAACGAACTTTCTTCTTCTTCCAGAAGCGAATATGGTGGATGATGACGTCGATGGGAGCTCCGCCTGCCATCGACATATTTTCCTCCAGAGAGCAAGGTCACGGGCGTGTTCCAGAGGTCATGGCATGGATCTGAGGGCTCTGGAGTACTAGCGGCATGCCATGGAAGCTTTCTGGAGGATCGAAGTGGTGCGGAGTTGCTGGAGGCGTGCGTTCCTGTTCTGGCTCTGATCATCTTCTCCAGCGACAGCAGAATGTCACGATTCCGGCGATCCTCCGGTGGAGACCTCCACGGCGATCAGAATGGGAATTGGAGGGGCGGAAAAGCAAGAGGTAGGGTAGGAGTGGTAGACCTAGGGCTCTAGGATGGCGAGGTCCGGGGAACGATTCCGACCAGAGGATGCCTCTGGATTGATTTGAAATGATCCAGGAAGATAGGGGGTGACCTAGGAGAGCATTTCTAACAATAATTGAGGTCAAGGATGAGCGTACCTATTCTGGCAGTGGAATGGATTGTCAAAGCTCATTGGAGGCCGCCGAAGCTCACCGGAGATGGCTGAGAACTCAGGTTTCTCACCTCCACGAGCTTCCTCCCTCTTCCAGGAACTCTCTGGTAACTCAGGTTGGGAGTGGAAAGGCTTGGGGAGCTCACCTCTCTCCACTTTTGCAAAAAAACTCAAAAGCTCCAAAAAATCCTCCTTCTTGTCCTTACATAAGGGGGTTATTTATAGGCCTAGTTGGTTGTTAGGGCTAGAGTGGAAGGTGGTTGGGTTAGTTAGGAAGTGGTTAGTTTGTTGGAGATTAGTTAAGAAGTGGTTAGTTTGTTGGAGATTAATTAAGAAATGATTATGTTTGTTAGAATTAGTTAAGAAGTGGTTATTTTTGTTGGAGATTAGTTAAGAAGTAGTTATGCTTGTTGGAGATTAGTTAAGAAGTGGTTATGTTTGTTAGAATTAGTTAAGAAGTGGTTATGTTTGTTAGAATTAGTTTCATGAGGTTTGACTTTAGGGTTTGGGATTTGACTTACGATTTGACCTTGGTCTAGGGTTTGGATTAGGGTTTATCCTAGGTTTAGGGTTTAGATTAGGGTTTATCCTAGGTTTAGGGTTTTAATTAGGGTTTAACCTTGGTTTAGGACTTTGATTAAAGTTTAACCTAGATTTAGGGTTTGGATTAGGGTTTAATTTTGTATTTAGGTTAGTTAGGGTTTTGTAGTTAGGTTTTGCATTGGTGGTTGTCGGAGTGAGGTGTGGTTATTAGGTTTGGCCTATACATATTGGGGCCTCTACAGATGCCCCTCCCTAAGTGAGGTTGGAGGATGAATGAAACAGAGACCAACGCTCAGGGGTTGATAGAGACACCCCACCACTTTTGCAAGGAGGAGGGATTAGGAGATGGTGGATCATCGCTCGGAGTTGACGAAGATGCCTTATCCGGGGCTGCAAGGAAACATCAGTTAATGGCAGCCAACCACCAGCTAGTGAATGTGCTAGAGATCCTGTCGCCATAGCCAAAGCCAAACACTATATAAAACAACATAGATGACCAGATACTGACAAGTTGACGACCAATCAGCTCCTTGAAGACACGACTAGTTGTCACACTTGTCGAGAAAAGCACTGGACAAGACTCACGGTGATTGCCGACCGGGAAGTGACTGGTCACGGAAGTCATTTGGGTAGTTTGGGCTACCATCCCATAGGAAGGAAGAAATAGGGAGAGCGGGGAATCCATCGGGCATCACAAGGATTGCCCAGGTAGTTCGGGATACCAGCCCAAAGGAAGGAGGCAAACAGTTTTCTTTGATTCCATCCATTTGGAGTGGAACTCAAAACAAAGTGGGCACCATTGATACCAAACTCTTTGAGTAAGGATCCAATGGGGCATGGTTGGTTTCAGACCTACCAACCAAGAAGGGAAAATGGTAAGTTTCAGACTTACCGATCAAAAGGGGAAGTGGTAAGTTTTGGACATATTGACCAAAGGGAGAAGTGATAAGTTTTGGACTTAGCGGCCAAAAGGGGAACTAGTAAGTTTCGGACCTACCGACCAGAGGGAGAAGTGGTATGTTTCGGACTTACCGACTAGAGGGAGGATAATGGTAAGTTTCAGACTTACCGACCAGAGAGGGATTGATAAGTTTCAGACCTACCGACCAAGAAGGAAAATGGTAAGTTTTGGAAATACCGACCAAGAGGGAGATTGTTTGGACTTACTGGCGAAATGGGAGAATGGTAAGTTTTGCACTTACTGACCAGAGGGGGAATGGTAAGTTTCAGACTCACTGGCCAAAAATGATAGATTGGTAAGTTGTGGACTTACAGACCAAAAGGGGTAATGGTAAGTTTCGGACTTACCGACCAAAAGGAGAATGGTAAGTTTCGGACTTACCGACCAAGAGGGAGAATTGGTAAGTTTCGGACTTACCGACCAAGAGGAGGGAATGGTAAGTTTCGGACTTACCGACCAGAGGGGAATTAGTAAGTTTTGGACTTACCAACCAAGAGGGGAGAATGGTAAGTTTCGGACTTACCGACCAAAGGGAGAATGGTAAGTTTCGAACTTACCGACCAAAGGGAGAAAGGTAAGTTTTGGACTTACCAACCAAGAGGGAGAAGTGGTAAGTTTCGGAATTACCGGAAAAAAAGGAAGAATGGTAAGTTTCAGACTTACCGACTAGGAGGGAGAATGGTAAGTTTCAGACTTACCAACTAAAGGGAGAATGGTAAGTTTCGGACTTACCGACCAGAGGGAAATTAGTAAGTTTCGAACTTACCGACCAAGAGGGAAAATGGTAAGTTTCAGATTTACCAACCAGTGGGAAATTGGTAAGTTTCAGACTTACCAACCAAGAGGGAAAATAGTAGGTTTCAGACTTACCGACTAAAGGGACAATGGTAAGTTTCGGACTTACCAGCCAAATGGAGAATGGTAAGTTTCAGACATACCGACCAGGAGGGGGAATGGTAAGTTTTGGACCTACCGGCCAGAGGGGAAAATGGTAAGTTTCAGACTTACTGACCAAGTGGGAGAATGGTAAATTTCAGACTTACCGACCAAAAGGGAGAATGATAAGTTTCGGACTTACAGGCCAAAAAGGGAAGTGGTAGGTTTCAGACCTACCAACCAGTGGGAGAAGTGGTAAGTTTCGGACTTACTGGCCAAAAGGGAAAAATGGTAAGTTTTAGACTTACCAGCCAAAGGGAGAATGGTAAGTTTCGGACTTACCGACCAGGTGGGAGAATGGTAAGTTTCAGACTTACCGACCAGGGGGAAGAATGGTAAGTTTCGGACTTACCGGCCAAAGGGAGAATGGTTAGTTTCAGACTTACCGACCTGGAGGGAGAATGGTAAGTTTCTGACTTACTGACCAGGAGGGAGAATGGTATGTTTCGGACTTACCAACCAAGAGGGAGAATTGGTAAGTTTCGGACTTACCGACTAAGAGGGACAATGGTAAGTTTCAGACTTACCGACCAAGAGGGGAGAATGGTAAGTTTCGGACTTACAAACCAAAGGGAGAATGGTAAGTTTCGGACTTATCGACCAAGAGGGAGAATGGTAAGTTTTGGACTTATTGACCAGAGGGAAAATTATAAGTTTTTGCCCAGATGACTGGGGCTAGATCTATCTGTCGGGTGACACCTACCAAAGCAATCTCAGCGACTTCAATGTTTACAGCCATCCAGCCATGGATGAAAATCAACTCTCCTAGGTTAGTAGCCGAAATGCGCATAGGAAAATGTCCGTTTGATCAAATGAGCTGATGACCACAATCATTGATTGATAGGCTAGTTAGCTCACTCAAGACTGAAGAATACCCATCGCAATGCATAAAAACAGTGGGTCCCAGGAACTTCTGTAGACAACATATTCTGCGGACCTCTTCCAAGTTTGGAATCAATTCAATTCTCCCAAAGTGGAAAACATGATGAGATGGTTTCTAGAATCGAGCTATTGCTGTAGACACCTCGATTCTAAGGTGACTCATTGATAAGGCTCCAGTTGTTGCTTTGAATGTGACTGATCCTTGAACCAACCCCAAAACCATAGCAAGCCTGCAACCCAATTAGAAACCGGACAAGTAAGGGAGAGCACCTAGCTAGCACACTTCGCTAGCGCACTTAGCTAGCACACTTCCCTAGCACATTTAGCTAGCACACCAACCTAGCACACCTCCCCAGCACACCTAGCTAGCACACATAAGTGGCGCATATAGCCGGCGCACACCACTTCGCAGGCTACGGGCTGCTGGCTTTCCACCTCCCATGGCTGTTACCTCTAGCAACGAATATGCCATGGAATCTTCTAGGCTTTTCATCTACGAGGCTCCCTGCATTCCCATGAGTTACCCCTGAGAAAATCCTATATAAAGACCCTAATAGGTAGCCATAGGGAGAGGTGAGAAATCCTGAGTTGAAGTTAGAAATCCAGAATTCTGCAATTCTGCTCTGAGCTAGCTTCTTGCACGAGCTATACTCTCTGTCCAGCAACACATATTCGTTTTCTGGAGCATTCTGTTGCATCCCAAAGCACCCTTGGTCCTTCCAAAGCAACAAGGATCTCTTTATCTCTGAAATTTCAAGAGGGAACATCTTGAGAGGTAGGCCTTCTACCTCTTCATTCTTTTTAGCTATATTTTCAGAAAACATGATAAAGCATGCTTAAAATCCTACGTATAGACTGTTTTATTCCATGCTTCATGAAGTTTTTCATATGATAAATATGCTTGTTCCCTATGCAAAATAATCTCCATGCTAGTCTTTGCTTGTGTTTCTAGCATAAAGCTTGCATAAGTTGTCTTCTTTTTACCATTTTGTTGCACATAGCTTTGCCACACACCCTTTATGTTTTTGCACATAGATATATGCTTATGGTCATCGTTTACATGCACTCATCCGGAATATGTCTATGCTTTGGCATTTTGCATGCTTTCATACATGAATCCATCAACTTGTTTAAATTCTAAATGCATGATTTACATGATGATTTTCGATCGTATGCATCCCCATCATGTTTTCAGTTCTTAATAATGGCATGAACCCATTTGCATTAGCATGAATCGCCCTATATCTCTGCTGGGGCAGACTCTGGATCAGATTGCAGTTTGATCCAGACTCCCTGGGGCACACCACTCAAGCGCTCCTGTCCCGCGCACCATTCTGGCGCACTCAGTAGGTGCGACAAACTGGCCAGAGATCAGACCACTTGCATTTAGCATCTTTGTTTGCATGGCTTTATCTGGGGTTTTGAGTTTGATTCTTATGATTGATTCTCCGATGTGTCATGATGACACCTGCATGCTTTTCAGTCTTGATCAGATTTGTTTTCCAACCTTTTTCTCTGTTTTTATATTCAGTTTTAGGCTGAGTCTAGTAGGTCGACTGCACCTTACTCCTTTGTGAGAACGATGTGCATCGCCCCAGGATCCAGTGGCTTGACTGAATCATGCATTCTTCATCTAGTTCAAATAGGTGAGACCTTGTGTGAGGCAACTAGCCCTTGAGCTCAAGGTCACGCCATTGCATTTGCATTTCTTGCACTTTTAATGCATGTTTTCCAAGTTTTACAGAAATATTTCTACTACATACTTTTCCAGAGTGCATCCTCTGATGTTTTGGTTTTGCGTGGCTTTCTGTTTTTCCCTCAGCATGTTTTACTGGCCCACCTAGACGCTCATAGGTGGCGCACCAGACTGACGCACCAGTCTGGCGCACCAAACAGGCGCAATAGCCTGTTTTCACTAGCACACAGCATGTTTTTCAAATGTTTTGCTTGCTTTCTAGACCTGATTTGCTCTTGGGTTTTCCTTTGGTTTTCTTCCTCGATGCATTAGGAAGGTACAGATTTGTTTTCAGCAGTTTTCTTGCATTATTAGATTGCATTAGGCATATAGAGAGCAAGGAT
Organism: Posidonia australis; assembly: GCA_024699735.1. Classification (NCBI taxonomy): domain Eukaryota; kingdom Viridiplantae; phylum Streptophyta; class Magnoliopsida; order Alismatales; family Posidoniaceae; genus Posidonia; species Posidonia australis. Next base: position 13,215 of record JAMKQA010015473.1, read on the forward strand.
GATAAATCGCTCAAGATATTAGATCTTTGATCTTATTGTGCAATATTATTGCACCAACACTTGACCCGGCAGACGAGCGATATTTTTGAGCATTAGGACACACCCCTACACATCATGCACCTATACATTAGACATCACACGCATTTGCATGGCATGGCATATCGCCCTCAGGCGTACAGCAAAAGGCTGCAAAGCCGATATTTCATATGCAAAAGAGAAATCAATAGAAGACCGATTTATCAGACGTACGAGGGTGCCTAACACCTTCCTCGTACGTAACAGGGTTCCATACCCACATTTCTTGTTTGCGCAGCCCCTTTTTTTTATTTTCTCTACATGATTTTTCATGTTATATGGTTTTCCTCGTCTTCCATTTTAATAGACTAGGTGGCGACTCTTGCATTTTTGCATTTTTTTCTTTTATTTTGTGGCCACCCCTGACGGCATGGTTACAGGAAATGGCGACTCCACTGGGGATAACCAGATCCCGGCTTCATTTTTGATTTCTCTTTTGCTTCGGATTTTCTTGCTTGCTTTATTTTTCCATGCCATGCTATCTTTAAGTGGTGTCTTATTGCATGCATCAACTTTGCTATGATTTTCTTTCCTTTTACACATTTGCCATGTTACCACTTTTGCACATATTGTAGCACATGTTTTCATTTGTTTATTCATGGCTACTTGCATGTTTATTTCCCTTCCTGTATATGCCATGCCTAGGAGATTAGAGACGTGCTTGCTTCCCTTCTTTGTTAACGAAAACATAACAACCAAAATCATCAAGCGTAAGGCAAACTAGGGACGAATTGAAAATCTCCCCCCATGGTTTAATAAGCTTGCAAGTAAAAAACTTAAAGCATACTTTGCATACATCATATAGGGCATGCATCCTCTCCTGTCTAGGCTTACCTATACAGTCTGCGAAGGACATGTTCCGGTGGTTCATTCTAATGGCTTTGGCGTAGGATGGAAAATCAGGCTTGTTCCCCCTTAACTGGGGTCGTGTCGGTGTTAGTAAAGCGGCACAACCTACTGCTTTGGTAGAGGTCAAGGCTCCGAAAGCACCACTCGTTCACTGCCTATGCTTTGGCTGGGATTTAGAACGGGGACCTTATTATTTCTAACCTTGAGTCGGAGACCTATTCACCCTAGTGTGTGAACCCGGAGTAGACAACTTGATAGGACACCCCTAGTTGGTGAGAGAGTGCATACTAGAGGCATGCATTCGCATTGCATACCACCA
>JAMKQA010015482.1:0-10690 GCA_024699735.1 Posidonia australis
GGGAATCGGAGTTCCTAGCCGCGCATCGAGATCCTTGAGGTGAGCCTGGTTACAGTCTTTATTTCTGTGATTTGTGTAATTAGGCTTGTGATGCTATTGTTTGGTAGCGTGCCCGGGTTCGGGGCGTTACACCGACCGAGGGATAGACGGATGACGGGTGTCAACCGGATAGTTTGGGGGTATCAGCCCACTCCTGACAATATGACGATTGTCAGCCGGATAGTTCGGGATATCAGCCCAAGAGAAGCGACATTAGATAAGACTATCAAACTTGCAAGCTAAAGGACAAGGCATGGTAAGTTGACGGACCTACCGACTGGACAGTTCGGGTTATCAGCCCGATAATGAGTCGACGGACTCAACACGGGATAGTTAGGGCTATTAGCCCACTGATGAGTTGACGGACTCATTACCGGATAGTTAGGGCTATCATCCCACTAATGAGTTGACGGACACATTACCGGATAGTTAGGGCTATCAACCAGATAATAGGGGCATCAAGATTCGTCCATCTGAGGTGAACCTAGGATGAGATCATCTAGACCTCGCTTGGTCTAAGAAAGGATAGAAATGACACTTGTTTTCTTTGAACAAGTCCTAGCAGGACAGATAGGATTCCGCCTCACGTGGTACTAAAACCCAAGATGGCTTCGTTTGTCCAGGTTAGGGCAACAAAACAATGTCCCTGACTATTAACTGGGTGGACCCTAGCGCCAAGTCGGCAAGTAGAAAGGGTAACAGTTTGAAACAATCGGCACATGTTACAATAGTGGCAATTCCTTGCCAATCACAATCATTCAAACAAGACGGAGATTGCTAAATAAAGCTATCATGCTCACTACCTGAGCACACAAGGTTATCTACCTGCGATGAGTTGACGAACCCATCACTGGATAGTTAGGGTTATCAGCCCTGTGATGAGTTGACGGACTCACCAACGGATAGTTGGGGTTATCAGCCGAATGGGGAAAGAGTCCGTCCTTGGATACAAGAAGCCAACATCACGAACCTCCGCCAGACTTAGAGGAATCAAAGGAAGATGGATGCTGGTCCAAGGATATAAGGAGTCAACAGCTCGGATTTCCTTTGGACTTAGAGGAGTCACGAGGAAAGGATGGATGGTTGGTCCTAGGATACAACGAACCAATGACTCGGATCCCCTCTGGATTTGGGGAGTCTCGAGAAAGGATGGATGGTTGGCCTTAGGATATAAGGAACCAACGACTCGGATCTCCTATGAACTTAAAGGAGACACGAGGAAAGAGATAAATGGTTGGTCCTAGGATACAAGGAACCAACAACTCGGATCTCCGCCGGACTTAAAGGAGACACGAGGAAAGGAATAAATGGTTGGTCCTAGGATACAAGGAACCAACGACTCGAATCTCCTCTGGACTTAAAAGAGACACGAGGAAAGGATAGATGGTTGGTCCAAGGATACAAGGAACCAACGACTTAGATCTCCTTTAGACTTAAAGGAGACACGAGGAATGGGATAAATGGTTGGTCCTAGGATACAAGGAACCAACGACTCGGATCTCCTCCGGACTTAAACAAGACATGAGGAAAGGGATAAATGGTTGGTTCTAGGATACAAGGAACCAACGACTCGGATCTCCTCCACACTTAAAGGAGTCGTGAAGAAAGGATAGATGGTTGGTCCTAGGATACAAGAAACCAATGACTCGGATCTCCTCTGAACTTAAAGGAGACATGAGGAAAGGATAGATGGTTGGTCCAAGGATACAAGGAACCAACGACTTGGATCTCCTTCGGACATAAATGAAACATGAGGAAAGGGATAAATGGTTGGTCCAAGGATACAAGGAACCAACGACTCGGATCTCCTCCAGACTTAAACGAGACACGAGGAAAGGGATAAATGATTGCTCCTAGGATACAAGGAACCAACGACTCGGATCTCCTCCTGACTTAAAGGAGACACGAAGAAAGGATAGATGGTTGATCCTAAGATACAAGGAACCAACGACTCGGATCTCCTCTGAACTTAAAGGAGACACGAGGAAAGAATAGATGGTTGGTCCTAAGATACATGGAACCAACAAATCGGATCTCCTCCAGACTTAAAGGAGACATGAGGAAAGGGATAAATGGTTGGATCTAAGATACAAGGAACCAACGACTCGGATCTCCTCGAACATAAATGAGACACAAGAAAAGGATAGATGGTTGGTCCTCGGATACAAGGAACCAACGACTCGGATCTCCTCTGGACTTAAAGGAGACACAAGAAAAGGATAGATGGTTGGTCCTAGGATACAAGGACCCAACGACTCGGATCTCCTTCGGACATAAAGGAGACACGAGGAAAGGATAGATGGTTGGTCCTAGGATACAAGGAACCAACGACTCGGATCTCCTCCGGACTTAAAGGTGACACGAGGAAAGGATAGATGGTTGGACCTAGGATACAAGGAACCAATGACTCAGATCTCCGTCGAACTTAAACAAGACACGAGGAAAGGATAGATGGTTCGTCTTAGGATACAAGGAACCAACGACTCAGATCTCCTCCCGACATAAAGGACACACGAGGAAAGGATAGTTGTTGGTCCTAGGATACAAGGAAACAACGACTCGGATCTCCACCGGACTTAAAGGAGACACGAGGAAAGGATAGATGGTTGGTCCTAGGATACAAGGAAACAATGACTTAGAACTCCTCTGGACATAAAGGAGACACGAGGAAAGGGATAAATGGTAGGTCCTAGGATACATGGAACTAATGACTCGGATCTCCTCCAGACTTAAAGGAGACATGAGGAATGGATAGATGGTTGGTCCTAAGATACATGGAACCAACAACTCGAATCTCCTCCGGACAAAAAGGAGACACGAGGAAAGGGATAAATGGTAGGTCCAAGGATACAAGGAACCAACGACTTGGATCTCCTCCGGACTTAAAGGAGACACGAGGAAAGGATAGATGGTTGGTCCTAGGATACAAGGAACCAATGACTCGGATCTCCACTGGACTTAAAGGAGACACGAGGAAAGGATAGATGGTTGGCACAAGGATACAAGGAAACAACGACTCGGATCTCCTCTGGACTTAAAGGAGACACGAGGAAAGGATAAATGGTTGGTCCTAGGATACATGGAACCAACGACTCGGATCTCCTTCGGACTTAAAGGAGTCACGAGGAAAGGGATAAATGGTTAGTTCTAGGATACAAGGAACCAACGACTCGGATCTCCTCCGGACTTAAAGGAGACACTAGGAAAGAATAGATGGTTGGTCCTAGGATACATGGAACCAACGAATCGATTCTCCTTCGGACTTAAAGGAGACACGAGGAAAGGGATAAATGGTTGGTTCTAGGATACAAGGAACCAACGACTTGGATCTCCTCCGGACTTAAAGGAGACACGAAAAAATGATAGATGGTTGGTCCTCGATAAAAGAAACCAACGACTCAGATCTCCTCCGGACTTGAAGGTGACAGGAGGAAAGGATAGATGGCTGGCCTCCAGACTTAATGGAGACATGAGGAAAGGGATAAATGGTTGGTCATAGGATACAAGGAACCAACGACTCGGATCTCCTCCAGACTTAATGGAGACACGAGGAAAGGGATAAATGGTTGGTCCAAGGATACAAGGAACCAACGACTCGGATCTCCATCAGACTTAAAGGAGACACGAGGAAAGGATAGATGGTTGGTCCTGCGATACAAGGAACCAACGACTCGGATCACCTCCGGACTTAAAGGAGACACGAGAAAAGGGATAAATGGTTGGTCCTAGGATACAAGGAAACAACGACTCAGATCTCCACCGAACTTAAAGGGGACACGAGAAAGGGATGGATGGTTGGTCCTAGGATACATGGAACTAAGGACTCGGTTCTCCTCCGGACTTAAAGGAGACACGAGGAAAGGATAGATGGTTATTCCTAGGACACAAGGAACCAACGGCTCTGATCTCCTCCGGACTTAAAGGAGACACGAGGAAATGATCGATGGTTGGTCCTAGGATACAAGGAACCAACGACTCGGATTTCCTCCGGACTTAAAGGAGACACGAGGAAATGATCGATGGTTGGTCCTACGATATAAGGAACCAGTGACTCGGATCTCCTCTAGACTTATACTAGACACGAGGAAAGGGATAAATGGTTAATCCTAGGATACAAGAAACTAACGGCTCGGATTCCTCCGGACTTAAAGGAGACACAAGGAAAGGATAGTTGGTTGATACTAGGATACAAGGAACCAACTACTCGGATCTCCTCCGGACTTAAAGGAGACACGTGGAAATGATAGATGGTTGGTCCTTGGATACAAGGAACCAAGGACTCGGATCACCACCATACTTAAAGGTGAGAGGAGGAAAGGATAGATGATTAGTCCTAGGGTAGAAGTATCCAACGCTCAGATCTCCTCCGGACTTGAAGGAGACATGAGGAAAGGATAGATGGTTGGCCCTAGGATACATGGAACCAACGACTCGGATCTCCTCAGGACTTAATGGAGACACGAGGAATGGGATATGTGGTTGGTCTTAGGATACAAGGATCAACGACTTGAATCTCCTCCGGTCTTAATGGAGACACGAGGAAAGGGATAAATTGTTGGTCCTTGGATACAAGGAATTAACGACTCGGATCTCCTCCGGACTTAAAGGAGGCATGAGGAAAGGGATAATGGGTTGGTTCCTGGATACAAGGAACCAACGACTCGGATCTCCTCCGGACTTTAAGGAGACACGAGAAACGAATAGATGGTTTGTCCTAGGATACAATGAACGAAAGACTCGGATCTCCTCCCGACTTAAAGGAGACACGAGGAAAGGATAGATGGTTGGCCCTAGGATACAAGGAACCAATGGCTCATATCTCGTTCAGACCTAAGCGCGACACAAGGAAAGGTTAGACTGTTGGTCTTAGGATACAAGGAACCAACGACTCGAATCTCCTCCGGACATAAAGGAGACACGAGGAAAGGAATAAATGGTTGGTCCTCGGATACAAGGAACCAACGACTCGGATCTCCTCCAGACTTAAAGGATACATGAGGGAAGAATAGATGGTTGCTCCTAGGATTCATGGAACCAACGTCTCGGTTCTCTTCCGGACTTAAAGGAGACATGATGAATGGGATAATTTGTAGGTCCTAGGATACAAGGAACCAACGACTCGGATCTCCTTCGACCTTAAAGGTGACTCGAGGAAATGGATAAATCGTTGGTCCTAGGATACACGGAACCAAGGACTCGGATCTCCTCCAGACTTAAAGGAGACACGAGGAAAGGATAGATGGTCGGTCCTAGGATTGAAGGATCCAACGACTCGGATCTACTCCAAACTTAAAGGAGACATGAGGAAAGGATAGATGTTGGTCCTAGGATACATGGAACCAAAGACTCGGATCTCCTCCAGACTTAATGGAGACACGAGGAAAGGGATAAATGGTTGGTCCAAGGAAACAAGGAACCAACGACTCGGGTCTCCTCCGGACTTAAAGGAGACACGAGGAAAGTGATAAATGGTTGGTCCTTGGATACAAGGAACCAACGACTCCGATCTCCTCCAGACTTAAAGGAGATACGAGGAAAAGATAGATGGTTGGCCCATGAATACAAGGAAACAACGACTCAGATCTCCTCCGAACCTAAGGGAGAAAAAGGAAAGGTTAGACTATTGGTCTTCGGATACAAGGAACCAACTAATCAGATCTCCATTGGACATAAAGGAGACACATGGAAAGGGACTAATGGTTGGTCCCAAGATACAGGAACCAATGTCGCGGATCTCCAACGGACTTAAAGGAGACTCGAGGAAAGGATAGATGTTTGGTCCTAGGATACAAGGAACCAACGACTCGGATCTCTACCGGACTTAAAGGAGACACGAGGAAAGGAAAAAATGGTTGGTCTTACGATACATGGAACCAACGACTCGGACCTCCTCTAGACTTAAAGGAGACACATGGAAAGGAATAAATGGTTGGTCCTAGGATGCAAGGAACCAACGACTCGGATCCCCTCCGGACTTAAAGAAGACACGAGGAAACGATAAATTATTGGTCCTAGGATACAAAGAACCGACGACTCAGACCTCCTCCAGACTTAATGGAGACACAAGGAAAGGGAAAAATGGTTGGTCCTAAGATATAAAAAACCAACCACTCGGATCTCCTCCGGACTTAAAGGAGATACGAGGAAAGGGATAAATGCTTGGTTTTAGGATACAAGGAACATACGGCTCGGATCTCCTCTAGACTTAAATGAGACACGAAGATAGGATAGATGGTTGGTCCATGGAGACAAGGAACCTACGAATCGGATCTCCTCTGGACTTAAAGGAGACACGAGAAAAGGATAGATGGTTTGTCCTAAGATACAAGGAACCAACGACTCAGATCTCCTCCAGACTTAAAAGTGACATGAGGAAAGGATAAATGGTTGGTCTGAGGATACAAGGAACCAACGACTCGGATCTCCTTTGGACTTAAAGGAGACACGAGGAAAGGGAAAAATGGTTGGTCCAAGGATACATGTAACCAACGACTGAGTTCTCCTCCGGACTTAAAAGAGGAACGAGGAAAGGGATAAATGGTTGGTTCTAGGATACAAGGAACCAACGGCTCGGAACTCCTCCGAACTTAAATGAGACACGAAGAAAGGTTAGATGGTTGGTCCTAGGAGACAAGGAACCAACGAATCAGATCTCCACTGGACTTAAAGGAGACACGAGGAAAGGATATATGGTTGGTTCTACGATACAAGGAACCAACTACTCAGATATCCCCCAGACTTAAAGGAGACACGAGGAAAGGGATAAATCGTTGGTCCTACGATACAAGGAACCAAGGAATCGGATCTCCTCCTGACTTAAAGGCGACACGAGGAAAGGATAGATGGTTGGTCCTTGTATATAAGGATCCAACGACATGGATCTACCCTAAACTTAAAGGAGACATATGGAAAGGATAGATGTTTGGACCTAGGATTCATGGAACACACGACTCGGATCTCCTCCGGACTTAATGGTGACACGAGGAAAGGATTGATGGTTGGTCCTAGATACATGGAACCAATGACTCAGATCTCCTCCGGACATAAAGGAGACACGAGGATAGGGATATATGGTTAGTCCTCGAATACAAAGAACCAACGACTCAGATCTCCTCCGGACTTAAAGGAGACATGAGGAAAGGGATAAATCGTTGGTCCTAGGATACAAGGAACCAAGGACTTGGATCTCCTCCGGACTTAAAGGAGACAGGAGGAAAAGATAGATGGTTAGTCCTAGGAGACAAGGAACCAACGACTCGGATCTCCTCCGGACTTAAAGAAGACACGAGGAAAGGATAAATGCTTGGTCCTAGGATACAAAGAACCGATGACTCGGATCTCCTCCAGACTTAATGGAGACACAAGGAAATGGAAAAATGGTTGGTCCTAGGATATAAGGAACCAACGACTCGGATCTCCTCCGGACTTAAAGGAGATACGAGGAATGGGATAAATGCTTGGTTTTAGGATACAAGGAACCTATGGCTCGGATCTCCTCCGGACTTAAATGAGACACAAAGAAAGGATAGATGGTTGATCCATGGAGACAAGGAACCAACGAATCGGATCTCCTCTGGACTTAAAGGAGACACGAGGAAAGGATAGATGCTTGGTCCTAAGATACAAGGAACCAACGACTCGGATCTCCTCCAGACTTAAAAGAGACACGAGGAAAGGATAGATGGTTGGTCCTAGGATACAAGGAACCAACGACTCGGATCTCCTCTGGACATAATGGAGACACGAGGAAAGGGAAAAATGGTTGGTCCAAGGATACATGTAACCAACGACTGGGTTCTCCTCCGGACTTAAAGGAGACACGAGGAAAGGGATAAATGGTTGGTTCTAGGATACATGGAACCAATGGCTCGGAACTCCAACGGACTTAAATGAGACACGAAGAAAGGTTAGATGGTTGGTCCTAGGAGACAAGGAACCAACGAATCGGATCTCCACCAGACTTAAAAAAGACGCGAGGAAAGGATATATGATTGGTCCAAGGATACAAGGAACCAACTACTCAGATATCCTCCGGACTTAAAGGAGACACGAGGAAAGGGATAAATCGTTGGTCCTACGATACAAGGAACCAAGGAATCGGATCTCCTCCTGACTTAAAGGAGACACGAGGAAAGGATAGATGGTTGGTCCTTGGATATAAGGATCCAACGACACAGATCTACCCTAAACTTGAAGGAGACATGTGAAAAGGATAGATGTTTGGTCCTAGATACATGGAACACACGACTCGGACTTCCTCGGACTTAATAGTGACACGAGGAAAGGATAGATGGTTGGTCCTAGATACATGGAACCAACGACTCGGATATCCTCCGGACATAAAGGAGACACGAGAATAGGGATAAATGGTTAGTCCTCGGATACAAAGAACCAACGACTCGGATCTCCTCTGGACTTAACGGAGACACGAGGAAAGGGATAAATCATTGGTCCTAGGATACAAGGAACCATAGACTCGGATATCCTCCGGACTTAAAGGAGATAGGAGGAAAAGATCGATGGTTGGTCCTAGGAGACAAGGAACCAGCGAATCGGATCTCCACCGGACTTAAAGGAGACACGAGGAAAGGATAGATGGTTGGTCCTAGGATAGAAGGATCCAACGACTCGGATCTACACCAGACTTAATGGAGACACGAGGAAAGTGATAAATGGTTTGTCCTTGGAATCATGGAACCAACGACTCCGATCTCCTCCGAACTTAAAGGAGACATGAGGAAAAGATAGATGGTTGGCCTTAGGATACAAGGAACCAACGACTCAAATCTCCTCCGGACCTAAGGGAGACACAAGGAAAGGTTAGATAGTTGGTCTTAGGATACAAGGAACCAACGACTCGGATCTCCTCTAGACTTAAAGGAGACACAAGGAAAGGGACTAACGATTGGTCCTAGGATACAAGGAACCAATGACTTGGATCTCCAACGGACTTAAAGGAGACACGAGGAAAGGATAGATGGTTGGTCCAAGGATACAAGGAACCAACGATTCGGATCTCCTCCAGACTTAATGGAGACACGTGGAAAGGGAAAAATTGTTGGTCCTAGGATAGAAGGAACCAACGACTCGGATCGCCTCCGGACTTAAAGGAGATACGAGGAAAGGGATAAATACTTGGTTCTAGGATACGAGGAACCATCGGCTCGAATCTCCTCCAGCCTTAAATGAGACACGAAGAAAGGATAGATGGTTTGTCCTAGGAGACAAGGAACCAACGAATCGGATATCCTCTGGACTTAAAGGAGACACGAGGAAAGGATAGATGGTTGTTCTTAAGATACAAGGAACCAACGACTCGGATCTCCTCCGGACTTAAAAGAGACACGAGGAAAGGATAGATGGTTAGTCTTAGGATACAAGGAACCAACGGCTCGGATCTCCTCCAGAATAAACGGAGACACGAGGAAAGGATAGATGGTTGGTCATAGGACACAAGGAACCCACGACTTGGATCTCCTCCGAACTAAATGGAGACATGCAGAAAAAGATAAATGGTTGGTCCTAGGATACAAGGAACCAACGACTCAGATCTCCTCTGGAATTAAAGGAGACACGAGGAAAGGGTTGATGGTTTGTCCTAGGATACTTGGAACCAACGACTCGGATCTCCACCGGACTCAAAGGAGACACGAGGAAAGGGATAAATGGTTGGTTCTAGGATAAAAGGAATCAACGACTTGAATCACCTCCAGACTTTATGGAGACACGAGAAACGAATAGATGGCTAGTCCTAGGATACAAGGAACCAAAGACTCGGATCTCCTCCAGACTTATAAGAGACACGAGGAAACAATAGATGGCTAGTCCTAGGATGCAAGGAACTAACGACTCGGATCTCCTCCGGACTTAAAGGAGACATGATTAAAGGATAGATGGTTGGTCCTAGGATACATGTAGCCAACGACTCGGATCTCCTCCGGACATAATGGAGACACGAGGAAAGGGATAAATGTTTGGTCCTAGGATACAAGGAACCAATGACTCGGATCTTCTCCGGACATAAAGGATATGCGAGGGAAGAATAGATGGTTGGTCCTAGGATACATGGAACCAACGACTCGAATCTCCTTCGGACTTAACGGAGACACGAGGATTGGGATAAATGGTTGGTCCTAGGATACATGGATCCAACGAGTCGGATATCCTCCGGACTTAAAGGAGAGACGAGGAAAGGGATAAATCTTTGGTCCTAGGATACATGGAACGAAGAAATCCTATCTCCTCCGGACTTAAAGATGACACGAGGAAAGGATAGATGATTGGTCCTTGGATAGAAGGATCCAACGATACAGATCTACTCCAAACTTAAAGGAGACATGAGGAAAGGATAGATGTTTGTTCCTAGGATACAAGGAACCAACGACTCGAATCTCCTCCGGACTTAATGGAGACATGAGGAAAGGGATAAATTATTGGTCCTAGGAAATAAGGAACCAACGACTCGGGTCCCCTCCGGACTTGATGGAGACACGAGGAAAGTGATTAATGGTTGGTCCTAGGATACAAGTGTAACCATGCCGGCGAGGAGATTCCGCAAATGAATGCGAAATCGGACGGCAAAATCACGTCGAAAAAGCAAAATAAATGGAGTCGCCACCTAATCTATTATGGAAGACAAGGAAAACCATAA
>JAMKQA010015484.1:0-10069 GCA_024699735.1 Posidonia australis
TCCTAACTGGAAGTACTACCAGTGATCGTCGGCCACTCCCGAGCCTTGCAAAGCATTCCATGTTTTTTGCTCACTGCATCCGCACATCACCTAAATCGTATTGTACTTTCCTTTTCATTGTAATCATTTTAATATGAACATTGGCATAACCGCTGCCAGATGAGGAAAATCGGAAGCCTGCCTGCTTAGGAAGAGTTTGATCCTCCTCACGTGTTACTACCTGTGTGACCTAGGGTGTGAAGGAGTGACTATCCACAAGAAAATGGGTGAAATGTACAAATTCTTGAGGGGCCTATACCTCCAGAGGGAGACAAAATGCTAGGATGAAAGTGTAAGTGCGAGCCAAAGAAAAACATAGACTTCGGAGCACAAAAGAAATACGAAGATAGAAGTCGCAGATAAAAGTTGGCTCCAATGAGAGAGGCATGTAAGACGACTCTATCCCTACCGCATAACTTGGAGAGGAGTTGAAGCATACACCTACCAAGTCCACATGTTCAAAGGGACTAGCCACCGCTTTTTTTTATCAAACTAAAAGAGCAGCCATCCCTTAGCCTAGGTGTTTATTACCTCCAAGCAGGGATAGGGTAAGTCAGCTTGCCATTGAGGGAGAAAAGAAAAAATGAATTATTGAAAAAAAGTAAGTATAGGGCCCTAGGAATTTGGCATGGAGCCCATTTTACCCTGGAAATCCATTGGTTGAGTGAGAGCCATCATAAACCCAGGAATCCAGGTAGTACCAAGTGAGTTGAGGACACAATCTAATTCCTTGTAGCAGGAAATGAAGGCTTCCTCGACGCTGAGGGCATATCTTCTATATACAATGCATAAATCTTGTTTCCATCTTAAGTCTTGCATAAATCATTTGACATTAAGCATTGGTGAGTTCACCACTTTTGCATCTTGCATCGCTTTGCAAGGCATTTGTCTGCGTTCCGACCAGGGGCATGTCAGCTGCCTTTCGAGTTGGAATTTTGGCAAATAGGGGAGCTCAACCAGGGGCATGTTAACTACTTTTTGGTTGGACGTAGGTCTTTGACTAGGGGTATGTCAGCTGCCTTTCTAAGTCAAGAAGATCATGGGGACAGTACTACTTTAGGAGCATGCAGATGAGGCCTCCCGCAAGCATTTCAGGATAAGCCTGTCAGTACACAGGAGCATAGCCGTTACAGCACATGAACATGAACGACAATAGTCTGCAGACCCGTCAGACTTCTTCCACGCAAGCTCTGTCTGCTTGAAGCAAAAAAGACATGGAAAATGGGTTCCAGAATCCAGTTGCAGCATATGACAAGTGCCATTTCATTTCAACATGGCAATATTCAACAACGGAGAGGACATGCCCCAAACCCGCGGTTGCTCGCGGTCCTCAGCAATCAGTGCACTGATCAATATTTGCAGAACATCACTTTGGTGTCACCATGGCAGATATGGGCTAGTAGATATGACAGTTATCTAATGGGCCCCATCACATACGAGCAATGCATATATCTTAATTACCAAAGTCTAAAGCACGGTGTGGCTGCTTTGCACTGTTGTCCTCCACACTTTACAGTCTTCAAGAATGCCAAGAAAAGCACATGCACAAGTCTTCAAGAATCCACCAGATGGGAAAATTTGCAGAAACCCCCTGAGATTGTGAAGCATGCAAAACAACCCGCAAATGGTGCGACATATCACATTTTGAGCAGAAGTTTGCAAGCACCTAACAAAATATCAAATATCACAGTAGCTATACAGCAATCTGATATGCCCGGTTGCAGATATGTCCCAACTTTTTGCGAAACCCGCAGCAAAGCCAGCACCCCAGCAAGGAAGATGTTGCACATGCATTTCAGCAGGAACACTAGGTTCCATATCATAGAGCCAACAACAAGCACATAGCAGTTCTGCCCTCCGGATTGCATCTGCAACCAATTTCCCACCTAGGGGACAATCTAGGGATTATCGCTTTTGTTTTTCCAGGTTCTCGCTCCGGGCAGACGAGATCCTTCTGTCCCTTTCTTTCCTTGGATTTTCGCGAGCGTAAAATCCTCTGGTTTGACCTTTGACCGGGCGGTCAAGGTCCTTTCCCTTACTTTCCTGGAGTTTTCGCGAGTGCGAAATCCTCTTGTTTGACCCTCTGACCGGGCGATCAACGTCCATTTCCTTTTCTTTCCATGGATTTTCGCAAGTGCGAAATCCTCTTGTTTGACCTTTGACTGGGCGGTCAAGGTCCTTTCCCTTTCTTTCTCGGGGTTTTCGCGAGTGCGAAATCCTCTGGTTTGACCCTCTGACCAGGCGGTCAAAGTCCTTTTCTTTTTCTTTCCTTGGATTTTCGCGAGTGCGAAATCCTCTTGTTTGACCTTTGACCGGGCGGTCAAGGTCTTTTCCCTTGCTTTCTTTGGATTTCGCACTCGCGAAATCCTCTTGTTTGACCTTTGACCGAGCGATCAAGGTCTTTTTCCTTTGCTTTCCTTGGATTTTTGCGGGTGCGAAATCCTCTTGTTTGACCTTTGACCGGGCGGTCAAGGTCCCTTCCCTTGCTTTCCAGGGTTTTTGTAAGTGCGAAATCCTCTTGTTTGACCTTTGACCGGGCGGTCAAGGTCCTTTCCCTTTCTTTCCTTGGATTTTCTCGAGCGCGAAATCCTCTTGTTTGACCTTTGACCGGGCAGTCAAGGTCCTTTCTCCTTACTTCCTTGGATTTTCGCGAGTGTGAAATCCTCTTGTTTGACCTTGACCGGGCGGTCAAGGTCTTTTTTCCCTTGCTTTCCTGGGGTTTTCGCTAGTGCGAAGTCCTCTTGTTTGACCTTTGACCGGGTGGTCAAGGTCCTATCCCTTTCTTTCCTTGGATTTTTGTAGGTGCGAAATCCTCTTGTTTGACCTTTGACCGGGCGGTCAAGGTCCTTTCCCTTGCTTTCCTGGGGTTTTCGCGAGTGCGAAATCCTCTTGTTTGACCATTGACCGGGAGGTCAAGGTCCTTTCCTTTGCTTTCTTTGGATTTTCGCGAGTGCGAAATCCTCCTCTTCGACCTTTGACCGGGCGGTCAAGGTCTTTTTTTCCTTTGCTTTCCTTGGATTTTTATGAGTGCGAAATCCTCTTGTTTGACCTTTGACCGGGTGGTCAAGGTCCTTTTCCTTTTTCCTCGCAGGAGCGAGACCCTCTTGTTTGACAATTGACCAGGCGGTCATGGTCCTTTCCTTTTCTTTGCTTGGATTCTCGCTAGTACGAGATCCTTTCCTTGGCTTCTGACCGGGCGGTCAGAGTCGACCTTCGACCAGGCGGTCGGGGTCTTTTCCTTCTTTTCCTTTTCTCGTGGGCGCGAGATCCATTTCTTTTGGCTCTTGACCGGTCGGTCAGAGTCGACCTCCGACCGGGCGGTCAAGGTCATTTCCTTTTCTTTGGCTTCTGACCAGGCGGTCGAGGTCATTTCCTCTCCTGCTTTGGATTTCCGCGGGCGCGGAATCCAACTTGCTTGACTTTGACTGGGGGGTCAAGGTCCTTTGCCCCTTTTGATTTCCACAGGCGCGAAATCCAGCTTGCTTGACTTTGACCGGGCGGTCAAGGTCATTTGCCCCTTTGGATTTCCGCAGGCGCGGAATCCAGCTCACTTGACTTTGGCCGGACGGTCACGGACCTTTGCCCCTTTGGATTTGCACGGGTGCGGAATCCAACTTGCTTGACATTGGTCGGGCAGTCAAGGTCCTCTGCCCCTTTGGATTTCCACGGGCGCGGAATCCAGCTTGCTTGACTTTGGCAAAGCGGTCAAGGTCCTCTGCCCCTTCGGATTTCCGTGGGTGCGGAATCCAGCTTGCTTGACTTTGACCGGGCGGTCAAGGTCCTTTGCCCCTTTGGATTTCCGCGGGCGCGGAATCCAGCTTGCTTGACTTTGACCGGACGGTCAAGGTCCTTTGCCCCTTTGGATTTCCGTGGGCGCAGAATCCAGCTTGCTTGACATTGCCGGACGGTCAAAGTCCTTTGCCCCTTTGGATTTCCGCGGGCGCAGAATCCAGCTTGCTTAACTTTGACCTGGCGGTCAAGGTCCTTTGCCTCTTTGGATTTCCACGGGCGTGGAATCCAACTTACTTGACTTTGTCGAGCGGTCAAGGTCCTTTGCCCCTTTGGATTTCCGCAGGCGCGGAATCCAACTTGCTTGACTTTGACCTGGCGGTCAAGGTCCTTTGCCCCTTTGGATTTCCGCGGGCGCGGAATCCATCTTGCTTGACTTTGACTGGGCGGTCAAGGTCCTTTGCCCCTTTGGATTTCTACGGGCACGGAATCCAGCTTGCTTGACTTTGACCGGGCGGTCAAGGTCCTTTGCCCCTTTGGATTTCCGCGAGCACGGAATCCAACTTGCTTGATTTTGAACAGGCGGTCAAGGTCCTTTGCCCCTTTGGATTTCCTCGGGCGCGGAGTCCAGCTTGCTTGACTTTGACCAGGCGGTCAAGGTCCGTTGCCCATTTGGATTTCCACAGGCACGGAATCCAGCTTGCTTGACTTTGATCGGACAGTCAAGGTCCTTTGCCCCTTTGGATTTCCGCGGGCATGGAATCCAGCTTGCTTTACTTTGACCGGGCGGTCAAGGTCCTTTGCCCTTTTGGATTTCGCGGGCGCGAAATCCAGCTTGCTGATGTTGACCGGGCGGTCAAGGTCATGTGCCCCCTTTTGGATTTTCGTGGGCGCGAAATCCTGTTTTTTAGCTTTGACTGGTCGGTCAAATGTCCTTTGCCTTTTCTAGGCTTTCCTTGGCTTTAACTGGGCAGTTAATGTCCTTGGTTTCTCAGATTTCCTTGGACAGGAAATCCCATGGCTCGACCTTTTGACCTGATGGTCAAGGTCCTAGCCCTTTCTCGGATTTCCTTGGGCAGGAAATCCCATAGCTCGACCTTTTGACCTGATGGTCAAGGTCCCCGCCCCTTTCTCGGATTTCCTGGGGCAAGAAATCCCGTTGCTCGACCTTTTGACCGAATGGTCAAGGTCCTAGCCCTTTTTTCGGATTTCTCCAGGCAAGAAATCTAGTTGTTTGACCCTCTGACCGGGCGGTCATGGTTCTTTTTTTTCTTTTCTCTTCTGGATTTTTGTGGGCGCGGAATCTAGTTGTTGGACCCTCTGACCGGGCGGTCAAGGTCCCTTTGTTTTTCCCTTTTGAGTTTTCGTGGGCGCGAAATCTCTTTGTTCGCCCTTGGTCCGTGCGGACTGGGCCCTGCTTTGATTGACAAATTTTCTATTTGTCATGCCTCCCTTTCCTTTTTTTTCTTAGGCTGGTACCCTCAACTACTCGGTTGACAACCGTCAAGCTGTCAAGCGTCCAAGTTGGCAAGGCTTGATTAGCTTGTCATATCCAGCCTCATGGGTTGATAACCTCATAATCCGGCTGATGAGTCCGACAACTTATCATTTTCTTGCCTGTGTTTTCTTCTGTTTGTGTTTTCAGCATTAGCATTAGTCTTGCATCGGTCTTTCAGCATCGGCTCTTGCATTAGCATCTTGCAATAGCATCACATCCCAACATTTAGATCAGTAGGTGCATGAATTTTGCATTTGCATTTGCATTTGACAACAAGTCATGATTTTCGGTGCATCCACCGGATAAATGACTTACTGCCTATTACAAACACCATCCTTCTGTAACCTCAAAATGAGGGTATCTTGTCAACCCAGAGCGTCGGCCTTAGTTCCCTTCGTCCCTCAACCTCGCTCAGGGAGGGGCATCTATAGACACCCCAATTTTGAGGTGACTCATTGATATGATTCCAGTTGTTGCTTTGGATGTGACTGATCCTTGAGTTAACCTCAAACCCGTAGCAAGCCTGTAGCCCAATTAGAAACCGAACAAGTAAGGGAGAGCACCTAGCTAGCACACTTAGCTAGCACACTTCCCTAGCACACTTAGCTAGCACACCAACCTAGCACACCTCCCCAGCACACTTCCCTAGCACACGTAGCTAGCACACCTCCCTAGCACACATAAGTAGCGCATATAGCCGGCGCACATCCCTGGCACACACCACTTCGCAAGTTGCGGGCTGCTGGCTTTCCACCTCCCATAGTTGTTACCTTTAGCAACGAATATGCCATGGAATCTTCCAAGCTTTTCGTCTGCGAGGCTCTCCCCATTCTCATGAGTTACCCATGAGAAAATCCTATATAAGGACCCCCATAGGTAGCCATAGGGAGAGGTTAGAAATCCTATGTTGAAGTTAGAAATCCAGGATTCTGCAATTCTGCTCTGAGCTAGCTTCTTACACGAGCTACATCCTCTGTCCAGCAACATATATTCGTTTTCTGGAGCATTCCCTTGCATCCCAAAGCATCCTTGGTCCTTCCAAAGCAACAAAGATCTCTTTATCTCTGAAATTTCAAGAAGGAACATCTTGAGAGGTAGGCCTTCTACCTCTTCTTTCTTTTTAGCTATATTTTCAGAAACATGATAAAGCATGCTTAAAATCCTACGTATAGACTGTTTTTTTCCATGTTTATGAAGTTTCATATGATAAACATGCTTGTTCTCTATGCAAAATAATCTCCATGCTAGTCTTTGCTTGTGTTTCTAGCACAAAGTTTGCATGAGTTGTCTTCTGTTATCATTTCTTTGCACATAGCTTTGCCACGCACCTTTATGTTTTTGCACATAGGTATATGCTTATGGTCATCGTTTACATGCGATCTGATTGCATTTATCCAGAACATGTCTATGCTTTGGCAACCTGCATGCTTTCATTTATACATGAACCCATCAACTTGTTTTAATCCCAAATGCATGATTTACATGATGATTTTCGATTGTATGCATTCCCATCATGTTTTCAGTTTTTAATAATGACATGAACCCATTTGCATTAGCATGAATCCTCCTTTACCTCTGTTGGGATGGATTCTGAATCCGATTGCAGTCTGATCCAGACTCCCTGGGGCACATCACTCAGGCGCTCCTGTCCCGCGCACCATTCTGGCGCACTCAGTAGGCGCGCCAGACTGGCCAGAGAACAAAACACTCGCATTGCATCTTTATTTGCATGATTTCATCGCAGGGTTTTGAGCTTGTCTCTTTTACGACTGATTCTCTAATGTACCATGATATCATTGGCATGATTTTTAGCTTTGATCGGATTGTTTTCCAACTATTTTCTCTATTTTGTTATTCAGTTCCAGGCTGAATCTGGTAAGCCGATTGCACCTTACTCCTTTGTGGAGAGCCATGTGCATCGCCCCAGGATCCAGTGACTTGGCTGAATCATGCTTTCTTCATCTAGTTCAAATAAGTGAGACCTTGTGTGAGGCTACTTGCCCTTGAGCTCAAGGTCATTGCATTTGCATCTCTTGCACTTTTAATACATGGTTTTTCCCTGAGTTTTACAGAATGATTCTATTGCGTGCTTTTCCAGAGTGCATCCTCTGAAGTTTTGGTTTTGCGTGGCTTTCTGTTTTTCCCTCAGCATGTTTTCCTAGCCCACCTAGACGCATATAGGTGGCACACCAGATTGACGCACCAGTCTGGCGCACCGAACAGGCGCAGTGGCCTGTTTTCACTAGCATACAGCATGTTTTCATATGTTTTGCTTGCTTTCTCGACCCGATTTGCTTATGGGTTTTCCTTTGGTTTTCTTCCTTGATGCATTAGGAAGGTACAAATTTGTTTTCAGCATTTTTCTTGCATTTTAGATTGCAGTTAGGCATATAGAAAGCAAGGATGATAAATCGCTCAAGACATTAGATCTTTTGATCTTATTATGCAATTTTATTGCACCTGACCCGGCAGACGAGCGATATTTCTGAGCATTAGGACACACCCCTACACATCATGCACCTATACATTAGACACTACACGCATTTGCACGGCATGGCATATCGCCCTCGGGCGTACAGCAAAAGGCTGCAAAGTCGATATTTCATAAGCAAAAGAGAAATCAATAGAAGACCAATTTATCGGGCGTACGAGTGTGCTTAATACATTCCTCGTACGTAACAGGGATCCTTACCCGCATTTCTGGTTTGCACAGCCCCTTTTATTTGTTTTGCATGATTTTCAAGTTTTATGGTTTTCCTCGTTTTCCATTTTAATAGACTAGGTGGCGACTCCTGCATTTTTGCATTTTTTTTATTTTACCGTAGCTTTGTCGACTTTGGCACACACATATTATATATTTGTGGCCATCCTCGACGGCATGGTTATAGTAGGGTATCTAAGTAGTATTAAGAAAAGGAAATAAGAAATTGACTTCTTTGTTTGTACAAGAACATTGCTAAAGTAGCATTCATTTTGTGTATTACTAAGAGATCAAAATGCCAATAATTATCTTGACATAAACTTTAGTTGAAGATTTGAAATACAAAATCAGATATTCTTTTCCCCTCCTTCAAAATGGTCACATGTGGAGTAGTTTGCCATCCAATACATGTACATTAAATACCACACCGAAGTTTTGAGATATATAACTGTAGCTGACTATGTCAATTTAAGGATGTAGCCAGAATTTTGTGCTAATAGAGGTTAAATAATGTACATGAATTTCGAACTCATTACATAAACATGGTTTAATACGTATTTTTAAATAATAAATAACTATTCGTTAAGTTCATGTAATTTATTTGGTCAATTTATATCATAAATTTATCAAAAATTCAACAAAAAAACATGTATAAAAAAACGTTTAAACTTTTGTATTTCTAATTTACTTGATTATTGACATTTTCCAATTTTTATAGGCATTTAATTGCAAGAACATTTAATATTCTAGTGTTTGTTTTTCAAAGTAAATGAGGACTTGAGCCCTACTTCCTCTGTCCCTGTGTCATTTCCCTGTAATTCTAGCACGGTTGAAGGAGAAAAACAAAACGTGTGACATTAAGCATCTTTTCCCTTCAGGAATCTTAGTTATCACTTATCAAGCATCTTTTCCCTTCAGGAATATTAGTTATCACTTGTACAAATTGACACCACCAGAAGTCTCCTTTGTACTGGTAATGAAGCAAACCAACCCTTATGGTCTACATCACAATTATAGGAAGATTAAAAAAAAAAAATCTACCTACCACTGTGATGTACATATTTTTGGTGGCACATCTCTTTTGTTTTCACCAGCTGTTTTTTTGCAGGTATCTTACAAATAAGCTACCACTTTTTGTATGAATTTACAGATATTATTGGTTTACCATTCCTCTTATCAATAATATATTATGCTTGTGTTGCAGCCAAAATTTCTAGATCTTGCGTTTGGTGTAGCTTTGGCAGTTTTTCTGGTATTAGAAATGATTAGAGTAAGTCACTGTTCTTTGTTAATAGGTATGATATACCTATTTCAACGACTTCCACATTCCTTTTTTTTGTACCATTACATAAGAAGAAATAATTTTTCATAAAATTATATAATAAGGAATTGTTTTTCTTTGTTAAGTTGTAAATGAGTATATGTATGCAATCATGCAAATAATAATTCCTATGGAAACTAAAAAGTACATCAGCTTTCAAGAACTTAAATTGCATAACATAACATGCTTTGAGAAGCAAACGTATGAAAGAAAAGTGCATGCTATTCCATTGCAAAGATCTTTGATTAAGAAAATCAGCAACACCATTACCCTCACAAAAGCAATAGCAACATCCCATTTCAGTTTCTTTTAATAAATCAAAGGGAACTCCACCGTGTCTTTATAAATCAAAGGAAATTCCACCTTGTCACGAATATATGCACGAATGTTTTGCCAATAAAAACATGTTTTAGAGCGGTTGTAAATTCTCAAAAATATATGCAAGGATAAGATGGATTCAAATTAGATTTAAATATATGCAAGGATAAGATGGATTCAAATTAGATTTCTATCTTCTAGAGCTCTAGTGCTTCAGCAAACAGTGTCACAAAAATATCTGAATTGCAGTAACCAGATAGAAATTTAAATTTATAGAACAGAATAATCATAAGAAGCATATCCACATCAGATGCTCTTTGATCTCATTTATTACTAAACTTACGGAACCACAATCTCCACATTGCTTCATATTATCCTACTCTTGTTTAATATTTATTTTGATCTGCCCTTTATGATATTCAGACTGATAGGAAATAAAGCAATCTGTAGATTTATATAAGTT
>JAMKQA010015489.1:0-41812 GCA_024699735.1 Posidonia australis
GGCTTGTATTATGCAATCGAATTCTCACTAAAGAGAACTTACTGCAGAAAGGCTGGATAGGCAATGATGCATGTGTTTTTTGCTCCTCTTTTGAAACTATTATGCATCTATTTCTATTTTGTCCCTTCATGCAGTCAATTTGGCATTCACTATCCAATCAATACATGTACCCAGCTTTTAATTCTATTGAGGACTTACTTACCATTCCTCCTGCCTTTAAACTTACTGTCACCCTAGCTAGTGTACACAGTTTAGTACTTGTAGTTATTTGGCATGTTTGGCAAGAGAGAAATAATAGAATCTTCAGGAATTTGCATAGAAATCTATTTATGATCTTGAATGACATTACTGCTATGTTTCATTGTTAAGTAGATTCTTTGGCTACAGTATTTGAGAAGGCTGAGAATCTGCTGGCTGTATCTGCTTTTAGACAGAGCAGAGAGGGGGAGCAGGAATTGGCTCCCGATTGTGAGATGGCCCTTGGCACTCCATCAATTCAAGGCCACTTTTAACCATTGGTTAATATGCTACTGATATCTCACTCATTATTAATTTTTAGAGGGCTGGTAGATCCAGTCCTCTGTGTTGATAGCCTTAACTTCTCATCAACATCAGGACATCTCATTTTTTTGGAGGCTTTTTGTCAACTACTGTGTGACGGAGCAATTTTTGTAATATTCATAAGGTCTTTAACATTGTCTTATTATGAGTGTAATTTTTGATAATATTAAAAGAAATACAACTACCGATTACCAAAAAAAACAATAGTGAAGCTTAAGATGTGTTTGATAACGTTTATGATCAAAATGATTATGAAAATAAGTTAACATTTTTATAATTAAAATGTTTGTAGCTTATTCTTTTTACTCTATAATCATGTTTTGTTGTACTTGTTGTAGAATGATTATGAGGAATGATAAATGACTATTTTGAAGTTGAAAACATGAAAAATTCATCACATGGAGACCCATTTCCAGTTCTCCCAATCCCCAAGCCCTCCCTGTCCCCAAGCCCGAAGAGAAAAACCATAGTCAAAGAGAAATAGGGTTTCAAGGGAGAGAGGAAGGGTGGCCACCTTCGTCGACGTTGGGTTTCGCTGCCTCCAACATTCACTCTGCCTCTGCCTCCTTCCATCTCTGACGTTCACGCCACCACTACCTCCTACGACTATGATGGGAAGGGAATCATGGGATGGGAAGAACAGGTTCAATAATCATCTGAAATGATCTATGTTACGGAATGGATTAAGGGCCTCCAACGCCTATAAATAGAGAGAGGGGGTCGAAGGTCAGAAATCAGCAAGAAAGTGAGTAGCCATGGATATCACTAGAAGACTTGAAAAAATTGAGCAAGAGCGACTATAAATAGAGAGAGGGGGTTGGAATGCTGGGTGCTTTCTGAGATCATATGCCAGCTATCAATCCCATTATCATATGTGATCGTATGCTCTTTCTCCATAACCAAATACCCACTCTTGTAAACAGGAAGAACACACTACTCAAAGAACAACGAGAGCTAATTGTTCAACCTATCACCTTAGCAGATCGGGAGAATTAAAAAGTAGTTAATGTTTCCCTTGTAATTTACTATCTTGTTTGTGAGGTCTTGTGATGGTGTTCTTAGTACTGTTTTTTTTTTCCCATTGACGATGCTCGCTGAGGATTAGCAGCCCCACTCCTTAAGGTCTCCAAGTTTAGTGAATCTTGATATTACATGATTGGGTAGCCTATGTATGTCCTTTTCTCTTTTATGTAATGGTTTAGTTTTTCTGATTGGTGTATGTGCTCCTTTGTTAGTATTAGTTTGCTAAATGTGTTTGCCAATATCCATATATCTGTAAATGTGGATATGTATGAATGTGGAAATTTGAGTTAAGTGTTACGCCTTTATTAGTTTGGTTTTTTGCTTATTTCAATGGCACAACTTGTAAATATTGGTTGATTGCTTTGTAATATTGTTAATTTCATGAGGACACTTGGGAAAAAATGGGGAAAAGAGGATGGTATTTTTCTATAAGTTGCCTACCATAGTTTTTTTTTTTTTTTGTAAACGGTGAACTCATATTAATATCACTCCTGGTTATATAAACCATTACCAAGGGTTAAGATCTGTCCAAAATTATATGCCTCTGGAGTCATTAGTTAGAGTCAAAATAAAAGTCTGAGATTGCTCAGCCACTGCCAAAGAATTTTGTGGAGCTGCTTGTGTTTACTTCAAATCCTAAGATTGTTGTATGGTAGACATTGTGTGGAGGATCTCTTCTTTTTCGAAACCTGCATCCAGATTTGCTATCCAACAATGCATAAGAGAAATAATATCATTGATAATCAAGTTGAAAAGTTTTCTTGTTCCTCTAAAAATTCGATTGTTTCTTTTATTCCATATAAACCAGAATATGGCTCGAATTAAAGTATACCATTTATGTATAGGAAGATCAAATTTTAATGTAGGTGGAGAGTTAAATAAATCCTCAATCTGGAAAATTGCAGGATACATTGTGCCTGAAATGAAAAAATTCCATATAGAACTAGCAAATGGGCAATAAATAAACAGGTGTGTATTTGTTTCACAATGAACATTACAAAAAATGCATCCATTTGAGCCAGTTTAACCTCTCTTGTACAAGTTTTCTTTAGTAAGCACTTTGTTAAAGAGAACTAATCATGAGAAAAGTTTGATTTTGAAAGGAACCCAACTTTTCCAGATCTCAGAAGATAATTGAAACCTGTAACCTCCATCATTTAGAATTTTATAACAGAACTTCACAGTGAAATTCTTATTTGGTGTTGGGACCCATATAATATTCTCATCTTCAGAAAGTAAATGTGTGTTACTTAGTATTTCTGCTAGCCAATCTGCTTGAGTCTGAATAAGTGGATGATTGTCATATGATGTGGAGTTAGAGAATAGACCCCCAAAATCACACATGAATATCTCTAAGACTTTCTTGACTGAAGTTTTTTTATGTTTTGCAATTTTGTACAAGTCTGGAAACATATTCTTAAGTTTTTCTCCCTTCCACTACCTATTTTCCGAGAAGATAACACTATTTCCGTTTTTAACCTGAAAGGAAGAGAAGCAGTTAACAATATCAAAGCAATCTTTCGTGACTTACTATAGGGGAGAACTTTTTCCAACTGAGGAATTTAGTATATCACTAGGCCATGCCCTTGAAAAGTATCTAGCCTTTAATAATTCTTTCCATGTTAAGTTGTAGGAATCAGATAGGAGTTGCCATAAAAGTTTGCTTTTAAGTGTCATGTTGAAATTCCTCAAATTTATTATTCTCCATCCTTTTTTTGCTTTTGGTCTACAAATGGAGGCCTATTTGGCTAAATGAAAGGTAGTGCTTGTTGAAGAGTACGATTTTCATAAAAATCTACTTCTAAGTTTGTCAATCTCCTTTTCCACCTTAGTGGGAAAGTGGAGTACTGATAGATAGTAAGTAGGAATAGCTGTGAGGACTGCATTGACAAGAGTCAGTCTTTCTCCTAAAGATAAATATTTAGCTTTCCAAGGGGATAGCTTGTTAGAAATTTTCTCAATTACAAGGGTCCAATCCTTATAGGTGCCTTTTTTGTAATATAGAGGTAGTTCAAGATATTTAATTGGCAGAGTTTCTACCTTACATCCCAGGATTTGAAAAAGTCTGGTGGTGGAATGATCTGAAACTCCAATACTAGTGAGAGAGGACTTGTGAAAATTGATTTTAAGTCCAGAGCAAGATTAGAAACAGCATAATATTCTATTAATGTTTATTATATTTTCCTCTTTTGTAGCTAGAAATAAAATGGTGTCATCGGCATATTGTATATTCAAAATGTTGGGCCCTCCATTAGGGAGTTGAATCCCAGATATGAGGTTATTACTTAATGCAAGGGCTAACATCCGATTCAGAATATAGGTGGCCACAATGAAAAAGAGTGGGGAAAGAGGATCCTCCTGTCTTAGGCCATTAGAGGCATTGATGTATCCCTTGGGAGAGTCATTAATCAAGATAGAGAACCTAGCATGATTGATGCACATTTTAATCCAATTGATTCATTTAGTTCCACAACTGAATCCCTTGAGAGAGTTCACTAAGAAGTCTCAATCGACATTATTAAAAGCTTTTTCAAAGTCTAGTTTTAGAACATAGCCAGGAATATTAGCCACTTTCATGTAGTGAATTGTTTCCTGTGCAACCAGGAAAAAATCACTTATGTACCTTCCCGAAAGAAATGCACATTGAGAATTATCAATGATATTATTAAGAATGGGAGTAAATCTGGATGCAAAGGTCTTTGTTATAATTTTGTATACACTATTTACTAAACTTATAGGTCTAAAATCTTTTATGCATTGTGCTCCTTTCTTTTTTGGTATTAAAGTAATAAATGTCTGATTAATAGGAGCTAAAAATTCAGAGTCTGAAGAATGATAGAGATGTTGGAAAATCTCCATGATATCGGGCTTAATGGTTTCCCAGTAATACTGGAAGAACATCAGAGGGAAGCCATCTAGGCCTGGAGATAAGAGCATGCAGCGTTATCTCCAGGCAATAGACCTATATTAGTTTTAATTTCTTCCATAGAAAATGTACCTTCTAAAACCTCTAGATTCATAATCTTATTGGACAGCAAAGCATCCCAGATAAGAGAAGGGATGTTGCTTATTAAACTACCATGCAAAATGATTTTCAATTTCTTTACATATTTGGATAGGGGAAAATATCAGATTATCCCTTACATAGAGGGAGGAGATAGCATTAGTTCTCCTACGATATTTTACCATATTATGAAAGAATGTTGTGTTTAGGTCTCCTTCTTTTAGCTATTGGACTCTTGATTTTTGTTTCCAGTAGGCCTCTTGCTCTTGCAGTAAAAGGTAATGCTTAGACCTTAGCTCTTTCGTAATATTCCACAGATCATCTTGAGTGACAGAAGATTCAGCTAGGCAGTAAAAGGTAATGCTAATTCTTGATCCTTCCTAACTGTGTTAAAGAAGATCTTTGAATCCTGTAAGGAATTTAGAGATATTCCTATTTGTCGACAAAAACTTTGGAAATGATCATAAGAATCCCATGTAAGAGCATCATTCAGTAAATAATTAAAGTTATCCTCATTATAAGAACAAGTGGAAGCTATACCATGAAATGATTCAGAATTGTTCACTGAGAAATTTCCATGTTGAGAAAAACTCTTTGATTGATTAATGCAATTGTTACCTGGAGCATGAATAGGAGTTGATGGATGAAAACCAAGTTCCTCCTCATAGGTACAGCCCAGGTCATCTTTCTCCAAACAGTCAAACACAGCCAGTACTTTCTTAAATTTGGCCATTGATATGTTCCTAGCTCTAATTTCAACCGCCACAAATTTGGTTGTTTCGTCCACAGGTTGAGGGTGATCTAAAGAGAGTGGCACAGTGGACAGAGAAGTTAAAGAATTGTAACAACCCTCGGAAGAAGGAGTGCGGGTGGGGAGTAAACCAGTAGAGCTGGTGGAAAGTTGCAAGTTAGGGCTGGTAGATCTAGCCCATACATTTTTCCCATTTCTAAAGATTTTACCATCTTTACCCTCTCTCCAACCTTTGTTATTTTTGAATGGTTTCCGGACAGGGTGCAATGCTCTAATGTCTAATGATACTGGTGTAGGTTTGTTGGGCCAAGCAGGGAGTGTATTGGGAGTAGAAGCAGAAGGAGGGCATATGTCTCAACTTCGCCTGAATTTGATAGGATATACGATTTTTCCAAACACAAAGAATCTAGAATCAGGGATATCCATGCCCGGGTGCACCCTAATCCTAACCCTTGAGTACCCAAGAAATTTCACACAATCAATAAACAGATCCACCTCTAAAAAGTCGACAAAACTAGAAACCATATGATAGAAGATATCCAGAGGTGATGTAGAATCCCTTCAAGTCTGATCCATACCCCTTCTTCTCTTAAAGTGAATACCGCATTAGAGTTAGGGGTCCAAGGGATAAAGGAAGCAGGTAGCATCTACAAGGATGACCCATACATGCTAAGGGTGTCATTCCTAATATTAATAGAGGGGAAGATTAGCAAGAACTTTCTCGAAGAGAAGTCCTATATTTCCACGCCATAGGAACAAGGCCAACTAGCACGGAGGTGCTCTTCTAGTACTAGTTTCGTGAGGTGAGGAGCATGTGAGATAGCAATGGCACTACGAGACAGAGATTGAAAGAAATCACAAACCGCCTTGGAAGGGGGCAATATGGAGGGATTGTGAGGAGAGAGACCAGTCATGGTGTGAGAAGTGGGAATGGAGGCTGAAGAAACCTGAAAAAATTTACATATTGCTACTGAGTGAGAAGATGATCTACATTTAAAACAAGGATCGGAAAACTTACAAAAAATTTTAACATGTCTTCGTAGGCCACAACTAAAATATCTCCCCAACGAACGGTAGAAACTTGCCAACAGGGAATACTCTTTCTTCCTGGCTACCACCTTCCAGTTGCCACACAAATCTTGTAGAGCTAAAGAGGGAGGGTTTTTTGTGTCTCGTGGAGCGACTGGAACAAAAAGCGAGAAAGAAGGCTTGACTGGAGATGAGAGGACGGCAAATCTTGAGCCAGTAAAAGAATATCTCGCATCAGTCGAGCGATAGGAAGAAGAAGCACCGTAGTGCAAGTCGGAAGTGTCAAAGTGTATCTCGTTGTCAGAGATATTCTCCAAAAAAGAAGAAAGCCTACTTACTAACGTAGAAGAGTGATTTGAATTATTACATGATTCGTAAGTTACATGCATATATTATTAATTTCATGAGAGAGAGGAATACTGCACTCATTAAATGTTGCAGAGACGCCGTCATTTTCTTGGGAACCCAAAAGTCCCATCCAAAGACAAGATAAATTAATATCATCGTAATGCATTTGATCCAACTTAAGTTGCGGATGATTAAAAGCAAATATTTCACTAAACCAAGCATTATTCTCATTAATTAAAGGAGTAACCAGTGGCTTATACACCGAGTAATTCCACACAGAGCACGAGGGTGCTACAGTGGCCCTGCAGCTCATGTCAGAGTCTAGGGAACTCCCCCCCTTCGTCTTCCCTAGAGAGGCAGACCTAACAACGGTCCTGTGGTCGCCGATCGACAGAAGAATCACCGGATTCAGAGAAGCAAGGTCAAAACAACATCAAAAGGAGAATAAGCTGTATTCTCCACTGTCGAACAAGAACTCTTAAGAGAATCACATTATTTCAACATGATTAAATCAAAAAAATCTTAATCTCTGTCGTTTGTATTTATTTTCCCATACATCATATTATCATCGGAAGATAGATCAGAGTAAAAATGCACTGAAAAAAGATGATCATGCGAAGAAATCACCATTTGCAGATCAGAACTAAAATAACACCTTTTAATGTTGCTTAGCGAGATAAAATGCACTTCCATATGTCGAAAAAAGATGCCGACGATCAAAGATGCTGACGATCAAACCTGATCATCCCCCCTAAAGAAACCCAGGAGTGATCGAAAAGTCAAGACCGATCTGAAGCAACACAAAACGCCCCAAACAGGGCCAGACAAGCCTCGATCCAGGAAAAAAATCACCACAACAACCAGGTACTATCGGATCTGTCGAAGAGGCAGAGGAAGGAACTAGATCTAAAGCAAGGAGGGAAGAGAGGGTCTTCCCAAATCTACGTGTCTGTGAGCAAAGGAGCGACGAGAGAGGCGCAACCTTTCCCGACCGCCAAAAAGGCACATCTAGATCTGTGTACGAGGAGTCGTCCTCTTCAAGAAGACGGTTTTTGAAGACTTTCCAATCAAAATTGGTCACGCTTGAAGACTTTCCAATCAAAATTGGTCACACAATGCAGAAGAGCTTATATAAAAGATGAAATACTGACTTAAAGACATAAAGTAGCCTTTATTAATTTCTTTCCTTTTCAAAAATGTAGGATCTACGAAAGGAAGAGTAAACTAGAACTTCCGTTGAAAGAGTATTTTCTCAACAGCAAAGAACACTGAACCAATTACCCCAACACTGTGGACCAAGGGAATGCGGAATGCACACTCCCCTGGTTCGAGTCCGGGAAAACAGAGGGCTCAGCCCTCCAACCAACTACGCTCCAAAATGGAAAAAAGGCAAAGAATACTGACTTCAATCGTAAACAGAGCCTTTATTATTTCTTCCCTTCGAAATACTGGGATCCATAAAAGGAACTAGGTCTTTCCACAAACAACCACTTTCTCGACAGCAGACGGGTGCGGGACTGCGTTTTCTTCTAGTAACCCACAGTTTAGCTCTTACCAGGCTTCTTTTATAAAATAATCTCTCTACAAGGGAAAAAAAAAAACTAAAAAAATAACTAAATTAAAGATGCACATTTTTTTTTTTTTTGGTAACAAGATAGCACATTATTTTAGAATTGAGATTCTCCGGCCTCAATATCTGAACATTCCAAGCTCACAACACTACTTAGGATAGAAACATCACGCATAAGAGGGGTCTTCAAAATACGAAATCCATGAATAAAGAGGACACTAAAAGTCCAGAAAAGACTGAACACGTTTGAAATTAAATACCCATATCCATCACTAAAAATATCAACATACACTTCTCCCAACATGGAAATCGAACCAGAGCCTGGACCAACCCAACCTGGTCCGAACGCATCTATCCCAGAAATAGACCGAACCAGACCAGACCCGTCATAAACCGTAAGCCGTACTAGACCCACGTGTCAAACCCACTCAGGTCCGTAAAGTAGGTCCATTTTGACCCGTAAATTAGAATACCAAACCGATCCAAAAATTTTAAATAAAAAAAAACAAACCAGAAAGACCATGGATCGTCGATCGACTCGACCCAACCCACCAACAGGCCATGGACCGTGCTGCACCCATGACCAATCAACAAAGGCTCGATCCGACCCGACCCGGTCCAACCTATGGGCCAACCCGACCCAATCTAGGTCCGATCGGACCTTTGTTTTTTTAAACCGGACTGACCCGACCCGACCCGACCCAAATTCCAACTCTACTCCTATCCCTATGATTTGTTTTGTATACAAACTTTGAAAACTTCATATGAATACAGCCACATTCAATCTATTTGCACCCCTAGTGGTGCATCACTGTACAAATACATCACAATTCAGCTCAGGTGCATCATGGAAAAAACCACCTAGCACAACAAACTCAGTAGACACCATAATTTTTTGGTATAAATTTCATCACTCACACTAATTCCACGCAGAATTCGTCATGAAAAACTGAATGCTGATGGAACACAGTTTAATGTCCTCAAGTATCATACCAAATGCAAGGATACGTACACAAATTATAAAACAAATGGTCACACCGGAACCTAATTATTACTAAAATTGTAAAAAATACCACCCACAGATCAAAACTCGTAAATTAGAAAAAAATCAAGAACCAACTCATAACATTACAAAAGGAAGTGATGATTTGGAGCAAATTTAATTATCCTTGAGGTCACCTTCAAAGCTCAACCATCACTGAACTGCAGTAGGAGCAGCTTCAAGCCTTCAAGCATGCCAACAGATTTTGTAGAGGAAGGAGAATTAAGCAAGTATTAGTCACGCTTTGCAAGGATTTTTATTGAGTTTGACGATACAATTGTACAATCCATTCAACATAGCCACTGGTTCCACTTATTTGGTCCTCGATGAGATTATTAAGAAGCAACATGCTTTCTCTGGGTTGTTCACCTTGCCTTACAACATGGCATAACTTATGGCAAGTACGATCATCCTCTCTAAGCCTTTCAAGTAATTTCATTAGGTTTTTCGAAACATTATTCTCATGCTCAACAAGAGCAACCTGCAATTCACAATGTCAGGAAGTTTATTAGCAATGACAAACCTAGCTAATGATCATAAGATGATAGACCCTTTTTCTGAACTATTTTGGGGAAAGGCCAATCAAATATAGACAATAGTCTCTATACCAACATGTATGTAGCACTAAGAAAATACCCTCCCGATCAACACTCGTAAAACTGAATTTCAAAAGTGTGGCTATACCCTCCCAATTAACATTACAATGTTAATATAACTCACCTTGAGATGACACAATGCATATCATGACCCATAAGATACATAAGCTTTAATCTCAATTTAAGTTATCAAAGTTTTCACTAGGATCTCAAATTTATGCATGATAAGGAATATAGCTTATATGTTTATATCTTAATACGTTATTGCTGAATCTTGAATGACAAATTATAATTACAAAGGGATGCTTGTGTCTCTGGTGAAAAAATAGGGATGACTTTGATGTCTATGCTACCAAATACCAAAACAACACCTATGAAACAAGCGGCTTTCACACCTTGAGAACGTTGGTTACATACTTACGACCCTAAAACGTAAATACACCTTCTAGAAAAGATCATATGAGCAATTTATGCCATTGCTCTATTCTAACCTTGACGTCACAAGTTTGGAGCCTCGCTAGCCTCTCCTAAGGCCATGCTTCTGCAATAATCTGATGTTGACTGCAATCTTAATCATGACAATTCCGAACATAATTGAAGGTGGCAGAAATGTTGGGTTATAGTGTCTTTTGCACTGAGAATCAAAGTTCAGGTTGATTCTGGAGATATCTCATCAGATTGTTGATAAAAAGTATTTTTAATTCTAATATTTTAACAATTTAAAAGCAAGACAATTAGATATTACAGAATCGCCACCAGATAAGTGTATCACAATGAAAAAATCAAGAGTATGGACTTTTCAATAACCAATCAAACAAGATTTTTTTTTTAATATGCAATAGTATAACGAAAATCAAGATCATGAAGTCTCTAGAAATTAGTGTCCAAGTTTTGATCTTGGATTTCTTTCGGTGTCCAAAAACTTTACCAAACGATGTCTAAGTGGCGGTAAGGTTGTATATACAAGGACCCTCACCAATACCCCCCACCATGGTGGAAGCCTCATGCACTAGGTTTGCCCTGTTATGATATTAGTTAACGTATAGTATTATAATTAAATACGTAATAAAATAGCTCTAACAAAGATCTACATAAATTTCTACGAAATAAAAGTATCCTCACGCAAGCATACATCCCATCACCATTCTCTACATACTGCCTAGGCAAACATCGTGATAAACAAAGGCAAAATATCAAGGTGACGCCATAAGAACTACGCCATATGCAACCATATATTTATGCCTTCCTACTTTTATTTTGAAGCTGAAGTGCAGCAAACTAACCACTTACTCTTTGAACTCCTTTTATATAAAAAGCCCTTAAATGCACATAGCTTTTGTTCAACAAAGTTTCATGACTGGATTAGAATCCATAATCATTTCATAAGCATAACCCTAAATGACCATTGAATTTATTTAATTATTTTCATTGGTACTTGATTTTTTTTGTTATTACAATGTGATGAAATATATGAATTGTCTTTGCTAAATTGCATTTTATTATTAAAAAGCTTGGGACCATGTATTCCTCTGACCATCACACTGGAAGCCCATTGAGAGCACATTTATGTGGCCTCAAGATGGAAAAAACCACAGTGGATTTATGGTCATCTGGTAGGCCTTCAATGCATTATGCACCCTCTTTTGTTATGAATTTTCATTTTTTTCTGATAGTTAATAGAGATTACATGAAGTTCAGAAGAAAAAAACACAATACTGTTTTGTGCAACAACAACAACAAAGTCAACGTGTTGAGAACTTGAGAGAGAAGATACCTTGGAAAGATCAGGTATACTATGCAAGTCAGCTCCAAGTATACTAGTGATTACATTAGGAGACAACGTTCTGCCAATCCAGATAACAAACCGGAAGCCGTCATCATACAAATAAAGCCCATTGGGTTGCAGGCTTGTTGCAGTCAAAGGTAGTGGTTTCAAGAGTCTTAAATCATGAGTAAACTGCAAGAGAACAACGCTAATGAGAGTCATTAGGTACCAAAGTCCATAATAGAAATACGGTTTTTGAAGGCTTTCAGAACATGGAAAAGCCTATATCTTTAGATGTTCTTCTTCCAAAATATCTTTGCAAATTTTATATCTAAGAAATCAAGTAATCTCATCTTCACCGTCACTAGACAAGTAAAAGTGAGGACAAACAAAATCATCAACATATTTTCCAGATAGCAAAACATGTATTCACAGCAAGTCATGATATAAGCAATCTCAATTACCTCCAAAATGACCTCATCAATTTTAATCAGACTTGGATAAAAAAGCTTCACCATCCTTCTAACTGGTAAAATCATCGTTGTGTAACCAGATGCACAACGTTCATCGAGAAGGGCATCGGAATATCCTCCACGAAGAGCTAAGGACTTGCACAGTGCCAAGCCAAATAAAGGCAAAAGTTTTAATGACTCTGGAAAAATGAACCTGCTGCCCAAACGATGTTGTACTACGTAGAGGTTGCGATATTCTTTAAGGCTTTTTACGATCCGCAGTTGCACGAATTGGCGTGCATCTTCCAATTTCTGAGTTAAGGTTTTCTCAATTGCTGCATGATATTGCTAGGCTATAAGAAATAGGAAAACAATAAACCAATCTTTTGACAAGAAAACAGGAATTTTACGAAAATAAAGACTTACCAAGCCTGCTTATAAGAGAAACAATAGCCCCAGTATCAGCCTGACGGTACATTTCACTGAGATCTGCCACCACTGGGGCTGCTGCTGTATGAACTCTGATTCGTCTTTCGCCTGAAGAGGAAGTATATCTTTTTTCTGGCTAAGGAAGACATAATTTAAGCATGAGACAAAAGTGTAATGGCTAATGATTAATAGAACCCAGTTCTTGTTTGAAAGGGGCACCAAAAACAAAATTTATATTTCCCAATCAACAGCAATGTGTACTTATCAATTATGCATATTAGTTCAAGACTAGCAACAAACTAGTGATTTCCACATGCATGTAGTTTTGAAGTGAATATATATGAGACAGGGTAATACCAAAAAGAACTTATCTAGTGAAGGATACAGTAATGCAACTTGAAAATATACAGTCTGCGTTGTCAATAGTGTATCTTCCAAGGATAGTTGCATTGCAAAAGCTTTATCACAATCAACAGCTGGAAGAGCCAATAGATCTGTAGATCTTAGCATAAAATGCCCATGATAAGTGGTAAAGCGCACACCTGAAAATTTAAACAATCAATAAAGAGAACGATCAACTGATGTTACTTTAAGTGAAGTCAACAAAGGAACTATACACAGACCTTTTCCACACCTAATGCGCATCACAGACTCCCAAGCAGTCTCCCTGGTAAGATCCCTGGCCAAGTCGTGTTTTAATTGCTCTTGGTGGAGGCTTGCAATGAAAGATGGATAATAGTAAACCTGTCCACCAGTATACTTGGCAAGAGATCCTATGATGTCCAGTGAATGAACAAATGGCGATTTAATGAT
The DNA here is from genome assembly GCA_024699735.1 of Posidonia australis. NCBI lineage: Eukaryota > Viridiplantae > Streptophyta > Magnoliopsida > Alismatales > Posidoniaceae > Posidonia > Posidonia australis. The sequence continues at coordinate 13,384 of JAMKQA010015489.1, forward strand.
GCTGAAACCATGAATAGAAAATGAAAGCACATGTCCATAGAAAAAAAATCTTGCACTTGTAAATATATACCTAGTGAAGCTATATCAGAGTACTTGTCGCTGAAAGAATACACATCTACTCCTATTTGATACTTGGTGAATTCAGCAGCCATTTGTTTGTAGAAAGGATCTTCTGGAATTCTTAATGTGTGCTCTTTATCTGTTCCATAAATGCGCAGATCGTCTCCACGCAGCTTTAGACGGCCAATCCCAAGAGATGGCAGTGTAGTCTGAAACACTAACAGTTTGCCACCAAGTTGACTCTGTACAATATTGGATGTAAATGATATTTAAGAAACTGCTCTGATAAAGCTAAACACAAAAAATTATATGAAAAAGACAAGCAAGGAAAAGCAAATCTGCAGGAATCGTAAAGTACATACCATAACCATGAAAGCTGCCTTAAGAGCAGGTCCAAGAGCAGATTCCACATTTACATTATCCTGAAACATAGTGGGTAAGCTATCGAGAAATGCATCCACCACATTTCTTGAATCAGATAGATTGACCAAAAGATCATCTGGCAGAGGTACAAATGTATCATCCAGATCCACTACTACCATCATCTGAGGCTGCGTCAATGATGACTGAAAAAACAAGCAATGTATCAATGACACAGCAGTGTAACATGATAAAGGCCCTCGCATATAGGAGGATCAAAAAGCTTAAGTTACATAATAAGGTTCAAATCTCTTGGATCCAACCTGAGCACCTACTTGTAGTCTGGTTAGATTAATCATTTGAATTCATGATCTGAGTCTAGGATATGAGAAGCCCACATAGGGATTCAGGCAACTGAAACCCAAGCATAATCACGAGGAAGACTACGAGGTGCATAATTGGTAGGGCTGATAATGAACTGAATTGTGCATGTAGTTTAGCCTCAGTAAATAAAAAGCTTGATAAGCTGAGTTTTTTGGCTTATCAAATTATGTTCAAGATTCAAATTAAGCTTGAAAACATAGACAAATCAAACTTTAACAACCCCCTGTTTTTGCAGGCTCAACTTAATACTGCTCAAATGTTATATAAAAATATAAAGATATGTGTTTATATATATATGATGTATACAAATACATCATGACATTTTTTGATCGGTGATAACAGAAATTTTATTAACAGAACATTTTTTTTGAATAAAAAGACGATCAAGACTAATCAAGAGGATAAGCCCCAGAAAAGAGAGAAAACAAGGAACAATAAAAACAAACTAAACAATCGATAAACCATGTAGCCAATCCCAACCAGAAACATCAGAATCCTCAAGCCCACCCATAGCTGGACCCCATTCGATGGCCAAAGATACAATTCAATCCCAAAGGTCCTGCAAAGTCATGTGTTTTCCCTGAGAATCCAATTGTTCCATTCAATCCTTCTAATCCACCACACTGCATGTGGAAGGACACTCCACAACTTTCTCCTTCTCCCCTACCACCTACTTTTAGGTCCCATAGGTCCTAGAAAGTCTCCACAGAACTGCCACCAGCCCCAAACTCTCTCACAATACAAAGGTCCTCATGTGTCATACACAAACAACACATTTGCTAGCAAGGTGTAAACCCTGACGCTAAAGTGCAGCCTCTGTCAACACACCTTCATGAAGAATCTGCCAAGCAAAACAGTGCTTCAACAGAGCACAATTGTTCCGTATCCGCTTATGACAACCCAACCAGCCAGCGTTGACCAAGAACATAGAAGCAACTGAGAAGTCCCCATCCTTTGACCCACAATGTGGTGCAAGAGTCAGGAGTAGATAAAGTCCAAGCAAAGCAAGTAAAGAAACAAAGTCCATAACTTTTCTATCCGTGAGATTCCCCCTAAATCGCATGTCCCACAAAACCCCAAAGACAGACCTCACAAAACACTCCCCTATACTAGCAGTAGGTTGTTGTATAGAAAGCAAAAATTAACCCAAAAAAACCAATCTTAGGGGCATAGAATCATCCCAAGGATCTTCCCAAAATCTGATCCAGTTCCCACACCCAACACTCAATCTAATACTACACTCCACAACCCTCTGACCTCTAAAATGCCACCCCACACTGGAAAAACCCTCTTTTGGTGACGACCCACTCTAGGACCTGACCCTATACCATTTCCCTACAATCACTCTCCACTACAAAGGCAAAGAAGTCCCCCAAGAGGATACCCTTTCCAAATGCCTCGTCGATTTCCAAGCAGGGCACGATTGAAAGACCAGACACTACAAAGACTCAACCCACCTTCCACTTTAGAGCAGCAAACCTTGTGTCAAGCGACAAGAGGGACACCACCACTAGGAGATTTACATCCACACTTTCAAAGAAAATTGCACTGGATGCTCTCCAATTTTGTGCCATGGAAATTGGAATCTGGAATATGGACAAATAATAAATGGGATTAGGGAGCATCACGGAAATCAAGGTTAACCAACCCCAAAGGAGAGAAATCTCTCTTCCAACCCACAATGTGACACTCAAAATTCTCAACAATGGGTTCCAATATGATGAAAGAGGCCCAGATACCAAAGTAAACACTCGTACTGACAACCAAGCCTCTCCACAACGCAAGACACAAATCCTAAGCCAACACTCACCCCAAGTCCCAACAACCGTCGATTTCTTGAAGTTGACTTTAAAACCATGATCAATTCAAAACACCCCAACACAAAAGCAATGCCCCCGACTTCCTCCAGAGAGGCCCACAGAGCACCAAGGTATCATCAGCAACAAACTGAAGGAAAAGAACAGAACATTCCCCAACAAAACAACGAAAACCCCTAAAAAAACCCATCAACTAAACATTAAGTCATGAACAACTGAATACCTTAGCCCCCAGAGAAAAGAGAAGTGGTGACTGGTGATAGAGGGTCCCCCTGGTAAACATCTGCCACACCTGAAGAGAGCTTTGGAACAACCATTCACCAGAATAGAATTTTTTACTAAACCTACACAGTATCCCACCTATTCCCTCCATTTGACCCCAAACATCATACAGGCCAAAACCTCATTCAAACGGTGCCAATTAACACTATCAAAGGCCATTTCAATATCCAATTTCCATACCAAGCAAGGCTCACTTTGCCGACCTCTAGACTCAATGTCCTAATGAGCCACAAGAAAACCATCAAGAACCTCTCAGTCAAGGATGAAAGTCATTTGATGCAATCCAATGAGACCATCCATTAAAGGTTTGAGCCGCTCCACATGATATTTTGTCACAATCTTGTAAACCCCAATAGAAGATTAATTGGTCTAAAATTCCCACATCCATAGCACCGTCCTTCTAGCGATGAGAGTGAGAAAGGTAGCATTGGCTACACTGACATCCTCCCTCATTCACATTAAAATCATTAATCATGCACATCACATCCTCTTCCAAAAGTTCCCAATATTTATGAAAAAAAAAAGGATAAGGAAACCATCTGGACCAAGGCTTTATCACCATTCATCATGAAGACTGCAAACTTCAACTCCTCCACAAAAAAAGCTCACTCAATATCATTCTAAATCTGCCCTCGAGATGCATTTTAGACCCACATTTTCAAGTCCCACTCTCACCTGAGTAAGGTTCCAAATGTCAATTTTGTGTCAGATTTTGGCAAACTGAAAAGCAGATACGTGTCGACGAAAAGTCAACATGTCAGTATCGCGTCGGTGAAAATACAGTAAAAAAATTCCACATTTATTCACAACTTCCATATCGGTGTTATGTCGAAGTCGTGTCAGTAAATTCAAAACAAAACACATGTTGGTGAAATTTCTGCGACAAGTATCGACATTTGGTACTTTGCACCTGAGACATGCAGATGTTGAGCCAAAAAGCTATGCAACCCATCCCTGATTTCCGGACTTTGTGAACTTAGTTACACTATCAATCACAATGGGGCCCAAATGGTTCATCCTTCTCCAACCATTAGCCATACAGTGGAAGAATTCTGAGTTTCGGTCCCCTACCTTGAGGCACAGCACTTGTGATCTCTATCTCCATGCAATTTCATCTCCCCTTAAGCATTCCTCCAAATTGTCTTTCAATTCAGCCCTTATTTTCCTATCCTCTTCCGTCCACACCCCATTACCCTCTTTCTCATCTAGGATTTTGATCAAGTCCTGTAGTTTCTTTGATTTAACACCCCCCCCCCCCCCCCAACCAACTTCCTCTTTCGCCCAAACTTTCATATCCTCCTTCATCCATTTCAACTTTGTGCACAAATGCTTTGTTGGACTCCCAACTTCTTTTAGAGTCACATTGTCCTCACAATCCAAGATTAGATCATGGAACTTTGTCATACCCCTCGTAACCTTGAAGGACCCACTATTGCTATCAACCGAAAAGCGAGTAACATTAAAGTCACCTCCAATTACTATCATGTCTTCCCCACATTAGTCGATCAGTGGAGAATCATCACTGTTGCAGGTAAGTATGGAGATGGGTTTCAGGTTTAGTAGCTTGAAGGTGACTGATACATGGGTGGATGATAGAAGGTGGTTGGGAAAGAAGAAAATAAGTGAAGACTAAGGAAACTCTTGTGGACTCGATGGCTGCCTAAGCTTTGGATTCGAGAAAGTGACTTTTGGTCCCAAGCAGGTGAGGACCACCCAGGAAGATGTTTCGACACATGCTTTATGTGCCAATTACTCTTTAAATATTTCTGGTGGGCCTAATGATATAAGCGCCAATTGCTCAAATATTCATGGTGTGCCTAATGGGCTTAAAGGAGTGATTTTTAACTTAAAAAAAACCATTGGATTAATAGACCAATTTCCTTTGGGTCCATTGAAGTTTTTATGAAGGAAATGACGTCAGCCCCCTCTTGCCCATCTTCTTGTTTGGAGCTCAACCACCTTCAACACACTATGTAGTGGTAATGTACTTTGTTACAGACTCTCCTCTACACCACTAGCCTCCCTTACCCTCTACTGTGGACTCTGTTGGTTCCTGTGACTGAGAGGCCTCATCGATGGTGATGTCGACGACAGAGATGTGTACCGTTGATGCTTAGATGGTGCTTGTTGATTCTAATTGCACCCAACACAGCCTGAAAAGGGGTATTCTCATTTGTCATCGTTGGAAGATTTTGTGTGGGTTCTCATGATGACAGAATCTTCTCAAACGTGTTGAGGATTATGTCCTAGTGGAAGCGGAAGTCGGGGGCATGGATTTGCAGATGCTATTTAGGAATTGAGATACACTGGGTGAGCTACAGATGGTTGATGCATGATGAGGACCCCTCATCCTCGAGCTTACAAGTCAAACTTGAGATTCCAGAGGTAATAGATTTACAATTTTACAATGTGGCTCATACTTCAAGCAAGCAAATCTGAACCTGTTGAGCTTCATTGGTGATATCCTAATTTCTTTGTTTTTCCTTATCTCCATAAAACAGTTGCTGATTTAAATCAAGGATACTACAGTCTCATGGTCATGGAATCAAATAAGGATGAGTGGGGTCATGGGGGGAACGAGAAAGTGGGGCTTGATGGGGTCATGGTAGTGAGAGAGAAGAATGTCCAGGGAAGGTCCTTCCATAGTGTATAGGAGGCGGAAGAAGGTGTGCTGTAGGATTTATGGTGGTGAAGTTGCACCTTGGTGGGATGATGAACAAATCATTTATTTGGACAATGAACTAGGTATTGCACTAGGAAACCACCTTGTGGCTGTGGAAGTCCATGGGATTCTATCTCAGTTCTAAGGGGCAAAGGAGGTTGAGGATGTTCATGCATCCTAGCCTTTTGAAGGTTGATGGGTAGGGGGCTATTTGTTTTGATTATGAAGATCCTTTTTTCTGGAATGTCCATGGTTTGCGTTGTGAGGCAAAAAGGAGAATGGTGAGGCATCTTGTGAGAAGTGCCAAAAAGGAGAAGGGTAAGGTTTGCTTTCAAGATGTAGATCCAAGGATTTGTCGATCTTTTTCTGGGTCGTGGACTCGTGGTTCGACAAGTTTGTGTGCAAGGGTTCTGTAGGAGCGACAGGTGGTCTAATAACTGGGTGGAATGGGATCATGTTTGATCTTGTATCTTACTCAATTTTGACTTTTGGAATCCTTGTTGTCTTAAGGTTGAAGGGATCTGATGTCTAGTTTGGGGTAATGAATGTATATGGCCCTTGCGAACAAAGCCGTCGAAACTTTTTTGTGGGATTATCTTAGATTGGCCATCATTTTAGCCAACTAAAGTAAGAGAAAGCTCAAAATAAACTCCACGAAGTATCACAGACATAGATTTGGGTATACTTTTCCCTGAAGAAGCTACCAAAGCAAGCTCAAAACTGATGTCAGAGCATCCAATCATAGCAACTGAGCTCCCTTTGAATACCCCAAAATGAGAAAAAATTCAGAAAAGAGGGTGTCTCCACCTCTGCCATGAATCGCAATCCACAACCCTGGACTAGTCCAGGTTTCCCTATAAACAGACCTCTGAAATATCTATTTGTGAATCCCAAATGCTCTGTATTGCTGTGCGTTGGATGGAACAATTAGGTAGGATGATCAGGCCCCTATCTATGCCACACCCAATCGGTGAATCCACACACCATGGTTGCTCCAATGGTTCCTTCCTTATTTCCTCCCAATCTAAACCACCACTCCATGTGATGATTACTGCAAATTCTAGTTCCATTTCCATCTCAACAATACATGTAGAATGTGGGATGAACACTTGATATTGTTCTTTGGCAGTAGCACCCAACTTCTTGACCCAATCATGCACCTTGCTCAGTTGAACCCAACAAAGCGTCACAAACAGGTAGTGTCCAGCACTCCAGCACTCTTTCTGTGTCAGTTACTTTCCCATTTATTTCTCCAGCATGTCGGCCCATCTGGTTTGCCATGCCACCATTCTGTCCAACGTTGCCGGAACACCCTGCTTCACGGTGACCTATTCCTCTACATTTCTACACACCAACGCATGATGCATTCCTACATTCCTTTTGCCAATGGCCACACCCAAAACACTTCAAACACAAGTCTTTACTCACCCCAACCCCTGCCGATGTTCCATGGAGATTCTGAAAAGACAGTGAAAGCCTCCTCCTTTAACAACCACTTCCCATTCTCCGGGTCGCCTGACATTTCCCTCTCTCTCTCTCTCTCTCTCTCTCTCTCACATCCTTGTAATTAAATATATCATGGAGATGCATGATAACTTAAACCAGCCAAGCTGAACACTCTACCATTGAACACATCACTATGAAAAACAACTGACGATAAGGTTTTTTAAGGATCTTGAAAAGGACTTTAAAAACAGACATGAAATCTCTATTATAATATTTCTTTATTAACTAACAGAAAAGGTTGAAAAAATAAGCTCAATTAAATATAACAATAACATAAAACATGCACATGTTACCAAAAAAACAAACTGAAAATATAAAACGTTTTTTTTAGCAGTAAACTGGAAATGTAAAATGTCAGCACAAATATTCATTCAATAAAAGATATTGACCCTACATTGAGTTATTGCTCTATAAAAATCGAACTCCTAAAACTTTTAAAGCAATTGTTTAGCATATGAATAAAGTTATCCTATATATCCAATTTTACTAAATTTAAATGGTACATCCATATAACCAAACAGAACAGTTTGCAAACCCAAATAAACCGAAAGAAAGGAAGAGAGATCTTCTTAGTCAGAAAGAGATTAATGTGGTTCAAGAAAAGAATGACATACCTTCATGTTGTAAAAATGTAGCGTGCTGTCAAAAGTTAAGAAACCAATTTGCGTCCTCGGATAACCAGGTAACTCGTCCAAACAAGACTTGATGGTTTTAGCTACAATCTGCATAAAACTTCAATAAAATTAAAATATCTGTCCATACATCCATGTATACATGCAACACTGCAAATGCAAGTGCTAAAACAAGTGAAACATTATTTTAATCTCCTCTGATGGCATTTCAGAATATCTACTATGATTTCTACAACAGGACATTATTAGTCCAAAGAAGGTGGATCTTCCATCTCCGACACAATATTTCGCCCTCCTCCCTCTCATACGCATGGTGTGTGCATGTGCCCCATTGGCATGCTCCCATGTGAGAGAGACTCTATGTGTGTGTGTGTGTGTGTGTGTGTGTGTGTGTGTGTGAATATTTTCACACATTAAAACACATGGCATGTTCACATGCTGACAGCATGTCTGTACTTGTATTCCTGTTTCTAGTCAGTGCCTGTGCTTGTATTCTTAATTTCTTATAAAAAAAACATGTTTAAGCATCAACAAAAATGCACGTGTTTATGCCAATAAGATCGTGCATTTACCCACAAAAGTATCTATAACTATAACATTCTTAAACATCAGAATTCACGTTAAATCCATTGAAAGTGAATAACAAAGTGAAAACACGCAATAGATAAACCAAAAAATGGATAAGAACATTGCCATTATTACCTCGAGCATACCACTACGAACTGCAGAAACTGATACATCAATGAGAAAAAAATATAACGGTGGCATTGGTGGGCGAACCATATATTCAGTTGGTGCAACAAATTCAACACTTCCCTTTGTAAGCTCTGGCCGTTGTTCAAGATCACATCTTTTACCACTTGCATCCAAGATACAGAAATACTCTCCCGGAACTGGAGAAAATGGTATCACCCATCAGTCTATGTATCTAAAAAAAGTTAAGTTGCCAAGCAAGACATTTAATTAATATATATAACTATACAAGCAGTGTCCAGCTGCTCTAGCTTGAATCTCAGACAAGGTTCTAAATGTCGGTTACATATCAGAAAAGCAAACATGTGTCAATGAAATATCGACACGTTGGTATCGTGTCGGTGGTAACACAATAAAAAAAAATCCACATTTGTTCACAAAACTTTCATGTAGGTGTCGTGTCGGAATTATGTCATTAAATTGAAAACAAAACACGTGTTGGTAAAATTTTGATGACACGCGTCAACATTTGGTACTATTATCTCAAATAGATCTAACTCATTAAGTAGGTTTCCATTTGTTATCATGTGCTAATCACAACTAACTCCAAAACCAAGCGAAGTAGAAGTGTCACTTGCTCAAAAGAGTGAGGACTCTTCTATATGGTAATATAAAGCATTTTCTAGCGGTTAGCAAAGATTGTACTGAAAATATTGAGTAATTACAGGGTGTTAGTGTTATATTTAGTGTATTAGTGGCTTAATGGATCTTGTATGTTAGGTAAATCCTATCTCTTATAATCAACTATATATATATGTAATACTCCTTTCTAATGACAATAATCTCTCTTTTCTCAACACAACATGATATCAGAGACATCGTAAATAACCCTAGCCATCACAAGGTACAACTGCCACCTACCGCCAGTCGTGGCCATTTCCAAGCCGCAAACCACCACTGGCGGCTCCTGATCTGCAGTCTCCCGCCGTCCAGCAACCCTCCAGCTACCGGACAGGACATCAAGGGCTACTTCCGACCCCTCCCATCCCTCCTCCATCGTCGACTAACCTAACCAACCGATTCTGCCGTTACTCCTAGGGCAACCGATGGTTTTTGCAGCCATTGTTAGTTGTCCAAGATCATGTTGCTACTAGTAGGTGTGTTAAATCTATCTCCCCTAAGGCAACAAGTATATGCTCTAAATTTCAGTGATTTTTAAGGCCTTTTCTAGTCTATATCGGCCTTTCCTACCCTACAAATCAGTTTTATCTCAACAGATCAGGCTTGTCCATATTTATGTTATGACATCTTCTCGTGATTCTTGGCTCCACGGTCTTTCGACTGTATCGATCAAGTTGACAGGGAAGAATTACTTGTTTTGGACTCAAGCTTTTGAGATATTCCTTGACAGTCAACATCGGGTGAAGAATTACATGTTTTGGGCTCAAGCTTTCACTATTTTAGGCTCAAGTTTCAAGACATTCCTTGATGGCTACATCAATAAGTTGACAGTCCTTCTGCTACATCAATCAAGTTGACAAGGAATAATTACCGGTTTTACGTTCAAACTTTCAACACATTACACATCCCGATGTTACAGATATTTCTTATGAAGATTGACTTGCTGATGACTATGCAGTTATTTCCTAGTTGCAGAATAATATGAATGAAAGCATTGCTCACTTAGTTGTGATGTTAAAGCTTGCAAAGAAGATTTGGAACACTCTTTTCGGTACATATAGGAACGAGAAGAACATTGCTATAGTTTGTAAAATCTATGAACAATTATTCACACACAAATAGGAGAACCATTCCATACAAGATTTTTTCAGTACCTTGAGATCTCTATTAGACGAGTTGGAGGTGTATTAGCCTTTTGTCGTAGATCTTTACAAGATGAAAGAGTACAGAGAGAAGCTAGTAGTGGCGATCTTCTTGGCCAACCTCCAACCTAATCTTACTAGTCAAATTAGAGGACAAATACTTGGTACTAATTCTGTTCCAATTCTTGAGTCGACTTTCTCACAGGTTCTCCGTATCTCTACTGGTACTTCAGCTTCCTCTACTCGTTCTGATCAGTCTGTGATGGTGTCATCGACGCAAAGAAGTGGCACTCAAGCTATACTCGTACACGTGAATGTGGTCGTGACAGTTACAAATACGACCATTACTGTCATAACAACCACACTTCTGACAAATGCTGGAACAAGTTTAGACGGCCTCTTATGACATATCTTGCATCATCGGAGTCGCCAACCTTAGATTCCTTTTCTCAGACTATGACAATTCTCTAAGCCAAGTTTGACCAATTCCTTCATATGAGGCCACCCATTCTACTACGACTACCTTCCATGTTGATACTTCAAGTACACACGCTTTGCTTGCTTCCCAAGACAGTAATTGAATTATAGACTTGGGAGCCTCCTCCCGCATAATAGGTACTTGAAATCTTTTCACCCATCTTTCTCAGTTATCAGACATTAATTCTGTTTCCATAACTAATGGTCGGAGAAACCCAATAATCGAGAAAGGAGAAATTCATGTTTCTTCTCAAATCATCCTTGAAAAAGTCCTTTTTTTTCTTGATTTCCAGTTAATTTACTTTCCATCAATACAATCACCGAATAATTATATTGTTTTATAACTTTTTACCATTTTCATTGTACTTTTCAAGATCTACAAACGAAAAGGAGTATTGATTTGGGTCGTGAGCAAAGCCATGATATGTACCTACTGGTCTCGATGATATTCCACGAGGACTTGCTATTGCTACTTCGACGATAAACACTTACTTATTATGGCATTATCGTTTATGACATCCATCTCTTCGTCACCTTCAACAAGCCATTCCATGCATATCTTTAAAGTCCTTTGTTTGTGAGTCTTATCAATTAAGTATCATCATGTTACCTATTCTAATCTAGTTAATTGTGGTATTTGAGGACCTACCTGTGATTTGTCTGTTTCAAGTTATAGATATTATATTATTTTTGTTGATGACTTCTCTCATATGTCTTAGATCTAACTCTTGAACAATAGACAACATGTGTTTGATGTTATAAAAAAATTTGTTGCTAAAAATATGAATCAATTTTTTATCTTACCTAAAGTTTTTTGTACTAACAATGCATTAAAATTTTTACAAACCAATCTTCAAGACTACTATGTGTCTAAAGGAATCTTCCAACAAACCTCATGTGCACATATTTCTCAACAAAATAATGTAATTGAACGCAACCATCACCACATTTTAGATGTGACACGTACCATTATGTTTGAGAAGTAAATTCTTAACTATTTGTGATCTGATACTGTACTTATTGTCGTGTACTTAGTTAATCATATGATTTCTACTCCACTTAGGGAAGAGATTCCTCTTAGAAAATTGTGCCCCAATCAAGAGTTTTTTGTTCTTCCACCTAAAATATTTGGTTATGTTACTTTTGTCCAAAATCACACACCTAAGCTTGATAAACTTACTCCTAAAGCCTTGAAATGTATCTTCATTGGATACTCCAAAACTTAAAAAGTATATTAATGTTTTCATCTGCCTACGTGTTGTTATGTTGTTTCTATCGATGCTACTTTCCTTGAGTCAAAATCCTTCTTTGAGACTATATAACCCATTCCTATTGTTAAGTTTGTTCCTCTTTCTACATTGGTTCCTATTAGTTCCACACAAAATGATGAGTCGATTTAAGTTGAACAGCAAATATCAAAACCCTTATAGGTGCATTATCGTCGTCAATGACCACCTATACTTTCTTCAACAGTGACTGCTACAACTTTGACATCTACAGATTCTACTCACTCTGACCTTCATATAGTCATACGCAAAGGTAATCGTTCCACTACAGCTCATCTTATCTTTACCTTTATTACTTATAACCACCTTCAAATTCCTTATTGGAAATCTACCATAACAGAAGAAATACAAGCATTGACATTCCAATGTACATAAAAACTTGTAACTCGTTTTGAAGGAACAAGGATAGTTATAAGTGGATGTTCACAGTGAAACATAAGGTAGATGGTTCTGTTAAACATTACAAAGTCTATTGGTGACACAGGACTTTAGATGAACTTATGGTGTTAACTATGCAGAGACATTTTCACTTGTAGTAAGTCTCAATTCCATCCTAATTCTCTAATCTCGTACTATCAATCAATCCTGGTATTTACTTCAGCTTAATGTAAAGAATGTGTTTCTATATGGAGATTTGTTTGAACAGGTGTACATAAAACAACCTCCTGGGTTTATTGCTCAAGGGGACAATTATGTTTGTCTACTTCAAAAGGCAGTGCATGGACTGACACAAAGCCCAAGAACATGATTTCAAAAGTTTAGCCAAGCTATGTTTGGACAATGGTTTTAGACAGTGTGTTGCTAATCATTCAGTTTTCATCAAGTCAAGTGAAACAAGCTATATATTCTTGGTAGTCTATGTAAATGATATCCTCTTGATAGGTAAGGATACTACAGGGATTGCAAAGATAAAAGAATATTTGTCCACATCTTTTATCACCAAAGATATGACAAACTGAAGTATTACCTTGAGATTAAATTTACATACAGTAAAGGCAAAATAATTCTATCTCAAAGGAAGTATGCACTAGATTTACTGCATATGACAGAACTTCTAGGGTACAAATCTGAAAATATGCCTATAAAGCAGAATCCCTTCTTTTAGGATAAGTCACCTGTGCTATTGGAGTAACCTGAATGGTACAGACATTTAATACGTAAGATGATCTATTTAACTGTCACTCGCCCTAATATCCTATTTGCAATAAAACTTCTGAATCAGTTTACGCATGAACCCAGATAGTTACATTCGCAAGGAGCTCTACATGTACTTGTCTACATCAAGAATACACTAAGGAAAGACTTGATTTACAGGAAACATAGACACTTACATATTGAAACTTATTCTGATTCTAACTATGTAGGTGATCGAGAAGACAATATGTAGATGGTAACTTGGTCACTTAGAGAGACAAAAGGAAGAACGTCGTTTCACGATCCAATGCAGAAGTAGAATACAAAATTATAACCCAGACAGGTTACAAGATGATGTAGCTTCACTAATAAAGCTTGATATTCATGTTGATCTTCCCCATGGCAATGCATTATGACAACTAAGTAGCAATATTCATTGTTAACAATCCTACCATAAAAGAACAAAACATATAGTAATGGATTGTTATTACATCAGAGACATGGAGCTATCTTATCGCATTAGTAATCCTTACACTCAATCTTTCGAGCAATGAACAGATATCTTCACAAAAAGACTTAGTGATGGAGTCTTTAATAGATTATGTAACAAGCTAGGCATGTTAGATATATTTGGTCTAACTTAAAGGGAAGTGTTGATGTTATATTTAATGTATTAATGGATTAATGTAACTTGTATGTTATGTGAATCCTATCACTTATAACCCACTATATATATAGAGAGAGAGAGGCTAATTTTCTAATAGAGTCAATCCCTACTTAAGATAAGTAGGGTCCTGAATTTGAATTTTATGATGGATCTAATGGAAAAAGTAGTTATAGTAATTACCTCCTTATTTAGTATGATTTTTTTACATTATTGTCGATAAATTGATAGTTACTGAGATGAAGATTGATAGTTGAGATTAAGGACCCTACTTTTCTCAAGTAAGGCAGGACTTTCAGATCATTACTCTCTCTCTCTCTCTCTCTGTGTCTCTCTTTATATATATATACATATATATATATGTATGTATGTATAATAATCTCTCCTTTATCAATACAACACAGGGAAAAGGCTTATCAAGAAAATAAGCCAAACAAAACATCACAATACAAAGCAAACCAACAAAAGACCCTTAAGCCAATCACAAATAAACAAATCAGCCGGACACCATTCCAAAACAAAACATACAATTCTATCTTAAGTATCTTGAATAACAAAACTCTTTCACCGAAAAATTCAATAATTTCACTCAAACCATGTGATCCACCACAACGCATGAGGGAAAGCACTTCAAACAGTCTTACAATGACTAGGTTGTCTTCCTTTAAGGACCTAAAGGTCCCAAAAGGTCTCCATTGATTCATCACAAGCTCCATTAGCAAACTCTCCCCCTAATAAGGACCACCACCACCAACGTACTAACTTGCAACCCCACATGATATGAGAAAGATCCTCCTGGGCTACACAACACGAATACACACTGGCTAACTAAGAGCAACCCACGTCTCTGTAAAGCTGAGTCTATCAATATTGCTCCATGAAGAACGATGAAACACTGAATGTTCGATGGAACTCCATTGCTACTGATCCAAGACCGACAACCCACTAGAACTCCTCCACAGGTCATGATTGAGAACAAAGATGAGAGTGAAACATGGAAGTTCTCATCTTTCACCCACAACCAGGTACATGAAACAAGATTCATAGCTTCCCTATCTCTGAAATCACTCCTAAATCTCAAGTCTCAAACAACAAAATACTCCCCTTTACTAGCAATAAGTTGTAAAGAAAGAATAAACAAACTCACTAAGTTTCAGAGACATAGAATCAAGCAAGGGATTCTCCCAAAACTAAATCTAATTGCCACACCCAAGTCTCAATCAATCCCACACTTCACAATAAACTCAACTTCTAAAATACAACCCCAAACATGAGAAACCCTCCTTAAATGATATCCCACCTAGACCAAGACCCAACCATTATACCATTTCCCAATAGACTTTGTGCCAAGCAAGCAAAATGGAAACCCCCACTACAGAACCGTTGACCACCTATCCAAAGGGAATTCCTTTGAATGCTCTCCTATAGAGCACAAGTATCATTATAAGAAACAACAATCTTGTGGCATGCAACCATCCAGTAACATCAGTAAACAATGACCATATGTGAAACTAGATGCAAGAAACCATTGACTCAAGTGTCTTAATTCTGATTTTGATGATAACAAAATCATATTTGTATTTGAATCCTTCATGATAGTTAAAGAAAGAAGGAAGCATTGGAAGAAAGAAAGAAGACTTGAAAATGAAGGAGATCAATGTTTTTGCATCCTTTGTTATGTATTTCTTTTATTTTATAGGGATGTATTTTAGAAGAGTATGTAAAATACCCAAAGTAGAGTAACCCAATTAATCTTAGAATACCTTAGGTTAACCCATTTAAAATGTAGGCTCATAGATGTTTTGAGAAAGTCAAGTTGTACTTCATGTTGTGTCTATTTTGGGTATTCACCAAATAGGCTTACCTATTAAAAATTAGACATCCTAATTAGTGCCTAAGAGAACTCAAGGCAAAATAGACGTCCTATGGAACTTAGGATGTCTGATTTGTTGTATGCGAGTGGACAGAGTAGAACAGACATTCTAATCATTTTAGGACGGCTTATATTCTATCTATGCAAAAATAAAGGCTCCCAAAATGAGCATCTACTTCAATTTAAGAAATCGAGTAAGTAGCTGTTAATGGTGACTTTCCTAAACTTCCTTTTTGCTCAAGGCATTGAAGTGTGTTCCGTGTGCTTAACTTCCAAGTGCTTAAGCTTACCATCTTTTGAGCATTCTAAAAGTTCAAAAGAATTGTAATATTTTTCATTCACACTAATAGTTTCTCGGATTGTGAGAAGGCAAAATCACAATTTTTGTGGAGCTCTTGGCAAAGATTTCCTCAAGAGAATTAGAGATGAATCTTGGTCCGACAACAAGATCGATTAAAGAAACTCTTGAGAAGTTCAAGGAGTAGAGTAGACCAAAGAGGTCCAACCACTACAAGTCTTTCTTGTTCTCATTTTCTCTCATCTCTTTCTTTGCATGCTTTACTTTTAAATTATTTTTTGAATTGTCTTAGTTATTAGTGTTAATTGTTTTTATGGTTAATTTAGTTTATCTTATATTCACTCCTCCTCGAGAGGAACCCTTAGATCCTACAAAAACTTGAAAGCATTTGTAAGAACCTTGAGTATATGAATAAAAAACAGTTTCAAACACCAAAGCCACTAATGAGCACATTAGAGACCTAACCATTGCCTTGGTCTCCTAGATTTGCCTTAAAGCTTTATGCACTTCAAATTCAATATTCATTTCTTAATATCTTGAGAAAAAATTGAAAATAAGAAGCTTCAACAAAGAAAAATCAAAATCAATCCAAACTATTGGTAAACAAATGCAAGTACAAAATAATTCATGGTACTTGGATAAGCAAATAACAAGCATCATCATCAAAGTTTCAAATAAAATCTATAGATTATTTATGCATACCCGGCTTTCTTATATTTTTAAGCTTCAAAAATGAACTGAAGTAGATACTAAATATACACATGATGGCAAACAAAAAGACATAGACCACGCTTGGTGTGCGGATTGGCTTAAGTTACAAATGGAATTCCGATGGGAATGGGATGACGATGGAAATGGAATTGGAATTGTGTTCACTTCTTTAGTTTGGTAAAAACAACACGGTGTTGGAATCCTAATACCTTCTTGTCTAGGAAAGAAAATAAATCTTTTATTTATTCCCAGCACACGAGGAAACTTTTAATCAAGGATTGGTGGCTAGTAAATTCCCACTTATGTAGGGATTCTATACCCATTGGATTAACATTCTGACTTAAAGTAAACAACCAAACATATTAAATGGGATAAGTAAAGGAATCTAATTCCTTTCCCAAGTCTAATACCACGTGCCAAACATGAACATAAAGCAAATGAGCAAATGACCATATCTTTAATCCACAATGTTACTAATCAAACTTAATTATCAGTATAAACTAAAAGTAAAGGCTCATAGAAATTGTATATATGTATAATATTGATAAAGCACGTGACATAATGGAGGGAAAAAGGCAAAAGAATTCAAGGACTCACAAAATATCAAAAAATAACTTTCAAATAAGTGGAAAACAAGGCCTCATCATCAGAAG
Organism: Posidonia australis; assembly: GCA_024699735.1. Classification (NCBI taxonomy): domain Eukaryota; kingdom Viridiplantae; phylum Streptophyta; class Magnoliopsida; order Alismatales; family Posidoniaceae; genus Posidonia; species Posidonia australis. The sequence goes on from JAMKQA010015489.1 coordinate 30,699, forward strand.
GAAAAAAAATACATTGTGTGAAACATAAATCATAAAAAGAACTCTCTTTCTTCAGTGGTAAGCAAAAATTGTATTGATAAGACAGAACAAGATGGGGAAATGGAGGGGAAGGGGGAGAAAAAAGGATGCACATTAAGTCCTAATGTATACCAAAGTTCAGATTTCTTGATTGTAATGTTTACAATGGAGAAGGAGGGGCTTAGAGATAGCAGAACCCAGATCCATAACCGCGGCAATGCTTGCTGAATGAGCTAGTGCGAAGACAGGCCATGAGTTCCTTAAAGATTGCTGCCCTCTAATGAAGTTGAACTCAAATGGCAGACCTCAGATGGATAAGACGAACAGAACAGTTCATGACAAAGGGTGTCAACCTAGTTGAAACTACAACAGACAGGAAGCAAGCATCTGCTTATCTCCCTGAGCAGGAAGATTACACAGCACTTTCATTTTGGGCCAGGTGATCAAATCTTAGCTGAGCACGATCTAGCCAAAATGGAAGCATTCACTCAATAACAAATTGAGAAGAAAGGCTTAAAAAATCATTAATTAAATTGAATTTTTGAAGGATTCTTGTGAAATGAGCAAATGATCAAAGCCACCACATGTGATCCACTAACCCACACTTAGAACTGAACCAAAACAGAACTGTTATCTATACCAACCAGATTTAGAGATTGATAGAAAAGCAAGAATATGGACCAGTATGAGCAGGAAACAAGGAATATCTATTCTAGTTCTATTATCAGCTATGGCTTCAAATCTAAGAGAAACCCTAGATAATGTTTGTTACCTAAGATTTTCTTGTGTCTTTCTCAAATGATGAGGAGAAAAAAAAAGGTTGGGTCAAAAGAAAATGCTATTTTGGAGATTTATCAGCAAATTGCTTGCACAGGTAAGGATCCAGTATTTTCTTAGTCCTAATGTTAGGAATTACAAAAGAAGTTTACTTAAAAGGACATTTCTCCTCTCATACAACACATGTTATCTCTTAAAGCATGGATCGATCCAAGACGAAAGAAAGATAAATAAAGAATCAATCTTGAGTTTATTAACAAGGTTGATCAAGAATGTGATTGAGGCCTTACCAGCCCCGAATGTCAATTCCAAGTCAATCTTCAATAGTATTATAAGGTGCTAAAGGATCTAGCACTTTGTTCATAGTGGTACATAAAGTGGTGAAAGCTCTCTATGATAGGAATAGGCTGCCTAACTCGTAGGCTATCTTTGTTCGAAAAGCAGGTCTAATTCAACCTCTAAAAGATTGGTAGTGAGGAATCAAGCCAGTTCCTTCATCTCATAAGACTGATGAAAGTACATTCGATTACAGAAGACTTTCTTATTACTTAAAAGGATGAAAAGCAAAGCCTAAAGTAGCTAATATCGAGCAAATTACTTTATTAATTACTCTTTTGAATCTAAGATTGGTTACCAAAAAGTAGATAAGATGGTTGTGCTCTAGCTTACTCAAGAATGGGATGGCTGTGATAGTGGTCCACCAGCAAGCTTCTCCTATCCTGGATGCAGTATAAGGTCTCTTTAAGTTATTGTGATCACTAGATCTCAGACATAATCCATATGGATAATAAAAGCTAGACAAGATCTTCTGCTAGTGATCCAACTTTTGCATAAATATTGTTTTGTAGTTTATGTCATTTGCTGGTGTGGACTCAAGAATACTAGTCAAACCAGACTATCTTCGATAAACCTTTTTGAAAATAGAATATAATAGGAGTTGTTTATTATAAAGAAAACTTTCTACATTCTATTCAAGTAAATTATCATAGACAAACCCTTTCAAAGAAACTTCATATCATTACGAACAGTAAAAATGAATTTTATAAATCAAAGGCCAAAACAGGCAACAAGAGGAAAAAAATCTTATCACAGGTGACAAGGGTAAATAAAAGAAAAGAAGAGCCAAACACAAAACCCCCAAGCACAAAGGATGTGCCAAATCGCAGGAAGCTACCAAAGAAACACAGCAAAAAGAAGATGAAAAGTAAAATGAAGGAGGCTACAATGCAACAACATATCCAAACCCTTTTTGGATGTTTCCCAAAAGAAATACTGCCACAGGTGTTCTTTGCTAGTCATTCTTCAAGAATTAGTTCCTGATGAGCCAAACAGCAGAAACCCAGCCCCAGAAACAAAGTGAAAACGACATTAAAAGAATTAAAAATGAAAGAGGCAAGAATAAACAAAATATCCAAACCCTTTTTGGATGTTATCCAAAATAATAAACATATTGCCACAGGTATTGTAAGGTAAAGTCATTCTTTAAAATAAACATATTGCCACAGGTGTTGTAAGGTAAAGTCGTTCTTTAAAATTAGTTCCTAATGAACGAAAAGGATTCAGGAAGGAACGTGGATCAAGTTTTTCCTTTTCTAATTTTGAGTCATAAATTAGACAAAGAAACAAATAGAAAAAGGTTCTACTTAGGCAAGATACAGGAAAGAACTTTTTACAATACAAAAAAAGGTATTTTATTGCAGAAGAAAATTTTACAACTAGAAGCACAGGCCAAAAGCAAACAGCAAGGACGGAGGCCACACACACAATACACACCAAAACACTTGACCTGAAGTTGGGAAAACAAGATAGAAGGACTGCCTCTCCACAAGACAGCAGAAAATGGCAGAAATAAAGAGCCAAGCAAGAGCACAGAACAAGAGGGGCATAGAATACAAAATAATCCTTCTCCACCGGCCGAACAAGGCCCCACTCAAGGACAACTTCCACCCAAGTCCCCTGAAACTCTGTATGTCGAAGAGTGTTATTCTCGAAGATTCTTCAATTTTGTTCTAACCAAATTGCGTGGGGTAGCATTTTTCAAAAAGTTCAACCACACCACAGGGTGGTTGGGCATACAAGAAAGAAAATAATTGATCTAGGAGAAAAGATTTTAAGAGAAGAAAAAAGAATGCAAAGAAAGCCAAAGACCACTCAAAACCAACCAACATATGGGTTGTCCCTGCAGCATTGCATCAAGTTTTTTTTCCTACAGTAAACCTCCAAAACAGGCCAAACCTTATACAGAACAATTGCATCGCTGAGTGCAATATGTTTCCTAATTATGATTTAAGAAATCCTTGTTGATTCCAGGATAATCCATAAAACTTATAATCAACAAGCCAAGTTCCATCTCCTTGCTGTCTAACATATCAACCAAGTAGAAAATACCATATTCTAAAAAACAATTCCTTGCAGAACAACTACAATACTCTACCTGTCTAATGGCAATTTGTAAGATGCTCTTGACTTAACATATATAAGAATAGCTTTTATCTCATGCATAAATTTGCTATATTTTTAACATAGTGCAGAGGTTCTAATCTTGTAGATGTATTACAGATTAATCAACTCAACATCTATTACCCCCCAGGATTCTTCAATGTTCAAATATTAAAAGAACTGTTTTATTAAATGATAACTGACTGATGAATAAAAAGCAGTCAATCTACTAAAACGATAATATAAGTATGAACTCAAAAGTAAGTGGGTGTTTGCATTTTTTCCCCCATGAAAGGCAAGTGAGCGAAACAGAAAGAATTTACCATCATTGAGCAAAGAACAGAGGTTGCAGCGCCACTTTCTGCCTGCATCTGTGAATGTCACATATGGATTAACATATGTCCGACATCTTCGACAGCGAACAACACCTGCTGGTCCAAAATTGACAACAGGCACTTCTTCCTGCAAAACTTAGAAATGTTCACAGTTAATAAAAGAAGAAAAGAAATATATTACATGCTCAAAAGAAAAACATACACCCTGGATAGTAACCGACCCCATCAGGAGCTTCTGCCAAGGGATGGACAGTAACACCAAGAGGCAGATGCCACCTTGCAAGCAATGATTGAGAATTTGGCACTGCATGAGTTGTCAGCCTAAAGTATCTTGGGTGGCAATTCATCGGATATGTTTCAACTAAACTTTTAGGTTCCACGTCATAGTCAAGTGGCCTTGGAAGAGAGTGCAAGTCAATTCCTGGATCAATTGACCCTGGGGTAGAATTAACAGATAGCGAATTGAATTCCTCAACCAAACCTTGTAACATACTTCCCAATGGAGGTCCTGCACTAGGATGAGGCAATTGTTCTCTTGAACCAAAACCAACATTTGGTGCCACTGGCGGTGGTGGTGGAAAACCTCCTTGTTGAACATTATAAGAATAAGGGCCTTGTGCAGCTGAATTTTGCTGAAAAGGTTGCTGAACAAATGGTTTTGAAGCAGAATATAATGAACTCTGTGAAGATGGGGGTGTAGCAGGGTATCCCGACAATGGTGGGGGGAGAACATTGCCTCCTGATTGTAGATGGGGCATGTTACCCCTTTGCGGAGCCTCGTTTCTACTAAATGGTGGAGGTCCCATTGGAATTGAAGGTGCATGAGGTCCAGGCATTGGTTGAGCAGGAGGGAAGCAGGATCCGGGTGGAGGTGGAAATTGGGCTTGCGCTATAGGTGATGGTGAAACATGCTGAGAAATAGAGGGTGGAGGACGCTGGGCATATCCAACTTGGGCAGTTGGAGGGAATTGCTGTGCTGGGGATTTTGGCAGGTTAGATGGGACGTGTGCTGGCACAGGGGAACTAGATGGTCCATTGAACCTAACTGGAGTTGCAAATCTAGAGGCAGGTGTCTGTTCACCAACAACAGGACCTGGGTAAGAGGGAGGTGCAGTTTGAGGAGCACCAGATGCTTCTGAGCCAACAACAGTCCCGGGAAATGATGGTGGTGGCCTGGCTTGAGGAGGTGGAACTGCAAATGGAGAAACAGGTCTACCAGGAATAGAAGAGCGTCCAGGCTGTTCCCTCCTTACAGGCTCCATGCTCTATTTTTTCAATAGCTACAGACCACAAACCAAACTGCCACAAAGAAAAGAGACAACATTTGTTGTTAGTAAGTTGAATCATAAAAGCAAGAATCCAGTTTACAATACATGGGTAGTAGTCCATATAACACCGACCAAAACAGTACAAATACATCAACAAGTAATAGCAGTGGAGCAAGTGTTTGTCATAACCAAAAATCAAGTTCATGCGTCCTTAGATTTAATTTGGCTGTGTTGTTTTCATTTCTTGAATTGAATGTTGATGAATGATGATACAGCATAATCTATGTGTTGCCAAATTATAAATTTATATTTGTATTTTTTGCATATGCGGATACATCCACCTATTTATTACAAAAGGACTATATTAAGGTTTGAACCAATGGCCTCCTGGAACAAAGAACATAACCAATAAAGGACCTAACTCTACATGATTAACAAAGACAGGAATGATACAATGTGCTTGAATTAAAGATCGTAACTGCACTGGTTGTAACTTATAATGCTTCAAGCTTCAAAAAATTGGAAATTGTTGCATTTGCTACAAAAAGGATTGCAGTAAGGGCATGTTTGTGCACAAAATTTGGACAAAAATGAGATTTCAGAGTCAAAGGGAATTGAAGGAATTTGGAAAGTAAGGGAAACTGAATCCCCTTTGACCAATTTTGTACTGTTTGTGCTTGAAAACAAGGAAAGTGAAATATGAGTGTCTCTGCATGTTAACATATTCCAAAGGAAAGTATAAATTCTTAACTTGAAAATCGATTAAACATAATATAATCATATACAAATTCAAATATCGAAATGTCGAAAACAAAATTTTAAATCATACAATTGTTAAAATGAAATTAGAAGTTATTAAAAGACATGTTGTAATAAACAGGTCTACACAAAATTATGGTGTCAACTGAAATTAAAGGGAATTGGAAGGTGAAGAAAACTAATTACCCTTTAACCAGGTTTCTATTGTTTGTGCCTATCGAGCAATCAAAGAAATTTGAAATACAGATGTTTGTGCTTATCAATTGTTTCCAAAGAAAAGTTGATTTTAACGCAAAAATCAATTAAATACGCTACAGAGCATGCATTTCTTGTCAACAAACAATATAGAAATTATTTAACAAAACTAACATTGGGTCTTTATAAACAATTAAAATTGACAAAAAACCTTATCCTTGATCTTCACATTTTATAATTTATTTGTTACCTATAACCAAACAAATATTGTTAGTTGACAAAAAATAAAAAAAATCAACAATGAAATATGCATTTCTCATCAATGAACAATAATAATTATTTTTAACAAAACTAACGTGGGATCATCACAAACAAATAAAAATGATAAGAAATAGTAACAAAACAGGATATATTTATTTGTACTTGGGACTTCAAATTATTTCCGTCGTGATACAAATTAGGGCATCATTATTGTAGATAAAAGCAAAAAAAAAAACTAAAAAAAGACTTCTATGGCCGAGATAGTGACAAAGAGGGAATATTGATGTGGAGACTTGAGGAAGTCAGGTTGATGCTTCGAGGGAGGAAGGATCGCCGGTCTTGCTGGGAGGAGTAGCCGTCAGGTGATGCCTCGACTGTGGTGGCGCCTGAACTTGTTGGTGTTGACGGCGGAGCACGGGAAAGGAGAGGAACAGGAGGAGGGAAGGAAGACGAGGATGGGATGGAGTCAACGAGGAGGACGGAAGGAAATGGAGGTTTCACGTACCCATCAATCAATTAATACGAACCCAAACAACGAAGAACTTGAACCAAAAGTAGAAACCCAGGTTCTCTCAAAAACGACGGTTGTTAAACCAATTTACTTCTATTTCCAGCAGATCAAGTGAAACAAATCTTACTGAAGCCAAAATGGAAGGAGAAGAAGAGGATAGGCGAGAGAAGTAGATCACCTATGCGGATATTGCCGAGGACCAAGGCCAGCTGACGCAGATCCACCGAAGAGATAAGGTTTGCCGCCTCCTCGGAGTTGAAGCGGCGGAGCTCTGGAAGGGGGAGGAGGACGAGACGAACTCACAAAGTGTAGGAATAATCGGATTTTTTCCCATTTTTATTTTGGTTTTCTCTTCTGGTCTGTGAAATAGACCAAGGTTAAACGTAAAAGTTAGATTGTTGGCTATTTTCAAAAGTTAATGTCGAAGAAATTTTGTAAAAATTAGATTTTAAGTTGTTTGTAAAATATTATTTAGAAGAAAAAAAAGACTAGTTTAAAGTATATGGGTCAATGGCATGTACTGTAAATAGTATCGGTATTTTAAAGTAATGTTAAAAATAATAATAACATTTAAGACATTATGGTGTTATTTTCTCTAATTTTTACTAAAAACTTTCTTCCACTGATTTCTCCGATTATACAAAAATATACATAGATTGTTTATCTAGAAACGGTAACTTCTTGGGAGAAGTAGAATGGTAAATACTAGTTTAAAATCACTTGTACGGTTTTTAAATTTCTACTAGAAACTATTAGTCAGAATCTAAATAGAAGTGGCTCCGAACAGATGCTAAGTCGATTGCTTATTATTTATTAGCATAATTTAATAGATTTTGGTAGTTTTGTCCTGTAGGCACGTAAAAAATCTCGCAGGAGGTGAATATCAACCAATGGATTTAATAATATTAGATGGATGATAAGATGGCAACGACAAGGAGGGACGAGGAGGCGACGACGACAAAGAGGTGGGGAGGCGATGGAGAAGGAGGGGGGATAGTGTACATAAGGGAAGCTGACACACAACAAAGGTAGAGGTGGAGGTAGAGAAAGAGCAATGATGACAACAGAAAAAGAAATGGGCAATGTGTTACACGAAGGAGCCTAGAGAAGAAGACTGCAACGAAAGAGGAGTGAAGAGACGACGACGGAGGCGGAGGAGAAGCCACAACGACAATAAAGGAGGAGGTGGACAAGGTGATACATGAAAGAGTCTAAGAAAGGAAGAGGAAGGGCAACAACAATGTTGTGGTGAGATGTGGTTGGACTCGATTGAGAAAAGAAAGAGGAGAAGAGGGATTGAAGGAAGAATAGAATACCAAAAGAACAATCCCCTCTCATTTAATCACATCCATTGGTTGATCCAATAAAGGAAATTTTCTTCTACTTAAGTACCTATAGGAATTTTACCAGTAGATGCTTATAGGTGCTTTTTCCTATTTTAAATATAGAATAAACCTATTGTCTTGAAATCAAATCGTCATGTTCTTTTGATAATCTATAAGTATTATCAAATTTTTAAACATAAGACATAATTTATATCATAAATTGATTCAACATAACGAATGTCCGCTAATTCCAATATTTTAGTGGAAGGTATTGTAGGTAGGTTAAAATTTTCTAATAAAAAATAGACGTATGAATCATGAATTTAAGTTATATCACAAAATCCATCTTATCAAATGTGAAATACAAATGGTGGATTTGATCTACATTTTTTATAATATTTATTTTTCAAAATTCAAGTAATTTTGGTAAATATATCTTAAGAAGCAAGATATTCATGAAATTACATTTTTTGATTAACATGGAATCCATTAATTTGTGCAAGTTATATCTATAGTTACTTAGAAGTCTTGCATTGGCTTGAATTTTCATTTATAAATATTTTACACATTCTAGATCGACATATGAATTATGTATAAGGAAATTCACAACAAGTTTAAGAAGGAACTCATTCTAATTAAGTGAATTCCTAAACTCATCATACTTACCCTATATTTATAATGTTGTATAGTGATATCTTGTAGTTGAAAGATTAAACGTAGGTTAGTAGGATTTATTTGATTATTTATAGTGTATTGTGGGAACATTCCTTCACTCATTAATAAAAAACTCCTCAGTTGCTCCATAAAAGGCAAATACCAATCCCACACTTTGTTAGTTCACATTGTTAAATCCCCCCTTTCCTCTGTCACACCATGGGATCAAGGAAGTCTCATGCTTGTTTAATCCTCTTTCACACCATGTGATCAAGAAAGCGTTACACTTGTTCATTGTTAAATCCACCATCGTTCCTCCTCTCTCCCTCCTCCTCCTCTTCTTCTTTCTTTCTCCTCCCATGGCACTTTGAGCTGTGTGAGCTCCAATTAGGTCTTTCATAAAGAAATGCATCTTCAACAACTATAGCTTGTAGCTTCTTGGCGAACACCATCTTCTACTTCTCTGTATCTGTCGCCTACTGCAATTTCAACTTTTTCCATCCTCTTGTACACCTCCCGCAACTTCACTATCACCCTTGTCATCTCCCCCAACTCCTTCCCCGGAAGAAATATCCACCTCTTGTTCCTCCTCCTCCTCTTCTCAATTGTCGACGTCAAGCTATTGGACGATGACGACAATGACTCGTGTTTCGACGCTGACGACAACTTCCTATATAGCTCTTCTTCTTGCTCCTTTTCTTCTTACACGGCTGTTGACACATGGAATGTAGAGCTTGGCAGAAGTACCACTGACATCTTATGCGGGCTCGAGGTGATGAGATCGTTGAGCCTCAAGAAGAAAGGTCAATGAGAAGATTGTGAAGAAGAAGAAGAAAGCACCATGATCTAAGACTTCTTGATAGGGGTGGCAACGGGTCGGGTTTGGGTCGGGTCTACCTATACCCAGACCCATTATATTTCATGGGTCTGGGTCTGGGTCTGGGTCCGGGTCTGGGTCTGGGTTTGAAAATCATGACCCAGATCCAGACCTAGATTCATGAAGATAATGGGTCTGGATCTGGGTCCGGGTCTAACGGGTCCAACAATCTTTTTCCATTTTTTTTGAAAAAATTAACTTTTCATTTAAACCAAAAACATTGTAAATAAACAATAGCAAGATTAAACAATAGCACGTTAAACATGTTAAACAATAGCAATGCTAAAAGAAGATGATTTCATAAATAAAAAGATGTGATAAACAATAGCAAGATTAAACCCAGACCCCTTTTACTATAATTGACATTTTTGTGACTGTCTAACTTTACGTCCTGTCAGTCAAATGAAGATGCATTTTCTTAATGTACATAAGGCTTGCCTGTAGATTTCAGAAAGAATACATAAGGAAGTTAGACAGTGCCAAAGGAAGAACAAAGGGAGATGAGTAAAAGTTAGCAACCCAGGCCCCTATTTCAAACCAAAGCAGCATATAAATAGCGAGTTACTGGTGTTAATACAGGGCACAATTACTTTCAGCTAAGGTCAAAAGCATCAAAAGGTCTTGTGTATAGACTCTTGTTCAATGACTCTTATACATTTATGTCTGATAATAGAACTAGCTAGACTGTCAGCTGAGCCACAATTACTTCTGTCAGATTCAATAATTGAATTGAAAGTGGGACAATCACTCTACACACCTTCCAGCTTAGAGATCTATCAACTTGGCTGGCAACATATGATGCAAGTCCAGAATCATTTGTCTGTCCACAGATGATTTCATAAACAATAGCAAGCTCAACACACAATTTTTTTTCGAATTATAAGAATCGCATGTTCTCAACCAGACCCAGTCGAGAAAGAAGCTCAAAAGACATAATTGCATCTTGACTCTGTTTTTCCTTTCCTTCATCTGCTTCCTTAACTGAATAGGCATTCAACATTCAACTGAGTGGCAGCCCGCAAACCTGAGTGCCTGAGTGGGCAAAGTAAGACAAATCTTACAAAGTAGGTAGAATTAAAAACAAACAGGAAATGAAAAGATTAACATAGGAAAGCATCTACAAGCAACCCAACGAGCAAGGGACAAAACCATTTAAACAAGGACGCAATTAAGCAAAGGAAAACTCCACGTTCACAGAACACCCAAAAGGCCAAACCCTAAACGACAAGATGTTCTTAAAGCTGAAACAAAGGCTAATCAGGCAAACCACAACATGAAAGAGGATTTTTGAGATTTAGTCACAGACCCAAGTCCTGGCAAAGGTCAAAAGGCAAAAACATTGGATCTTTCAAAACAAAAACAAACCAAGCTGGAAGTTCGAATGAGAAGGGATTGAGAACAGAATAAACAAAACGACGTGTATTAGTACTATGATTAGGATTACAGGAAAACGAGTTGTGTATATATGAGAGAAGTATTTCAGTTCATTTAATTACATACCTAATAATAAGAATGAAACGTCATGAAAGATGAATAGACGATGATGATAACCTGGAGCAGCAGTATCCCGTTTCAGGAGTTAATAGATCTTTTGCATATAATAGGCAGACAGAGAGAGCATAAGTCTGCACAACAGATATGCAAGTACATGCACACATTACACATATGACATCAAACAATACACATAATAATGTT
>JAMKQA010015495.1:0-10032 GCA_024699735.1 Posidonia australis
TAAAAGACCGATTTTATCGGGCGTACGAGGGTGCCTAACACCTTCCTCGTACGTAACAGGGATCCTTACCCACCTCTTTTAGTTTTCGCAGACCTGTCCTTATTGTTTTGCATTATTTTTCATGTATATGGTTTTCCTTATCTTCCATAATAGACTAGGTGGCGACTCCTGCATTTTGCATTAGTTTTGTTTTTTCGACGTGATTTTGCCGATCGATTTCGCATTCTTTTGCGGAATCTCCTCGTCGACATGGTTACAAAGTCAAAATCCATTAAAAACCCTAATTAATTGAAATTCAAAACCCTAATCAATCCAAAAACCCTAAATAAACCTATAAGTCCTAATTTAAAATCCAAAAACCTTAAATAAACCAATAAACCCAAATTAAAAGACAAAAACCCTAAATTAAAACCATAAACCCTAATTAAAACCCAAAAACCCTAAATTAAAACCATAAACACTAATTAAAATTCAAAACCCTAATTTAAAACCAATTCATTAAACCCTAAGTCCCAAAATTAAAAATCAAAATTAAATCAAAAAACCCTAATTGAAAACTTAAAATCAAAAACCCTAAAATCCATGAAAATCCCAAAAATAAAATAAAACAAAAACCTAAAATAATTAAAACCCTAATTCAAAACCAATTAATTAAGCCCTAAATCCAAAAATTTAAAAAAATCAAATTTAAATAACAAAACCTTAATTTAAAACTTAAAATCAAAAACCCTAAAATCCATGAAAATCCCAAAAATAAAATAAAATAAAAACCTAAAATAATTAAAACCCTAATTCAAAACCAATTAATTAAGCCCTAAATCCCAAAATTAAAAAAATCAATTTTAATCACAAAACCCTAATTTAAAACTTAAAATCAAAACCCTAAAAAATCCTAAAATTTCCAAAACAAAAACCAAGACAAAAACCCCAAAAGTCTAAGCCCATTTACAACCCAATAACCCATTTAATCCATAAACCAGAAAACTTTAGAAAAGCCAAAAATAATTCGGACGACTCTCCCCTCCGGCGACCCCGCGATCTCCAACGAGATCTCCAACGATCAATCTCGGATTTCCTGGTGCGCATCCTTCTCTCGCGCGATCTCTGGGCTTGCCTCCTCTGTCACGTGGCTCATCCAACGGCGGAGGCCATCCAAGAGGGGAATCCATGGTGGAGGAGGATTCTGCCGGAGCTTAAATGCTCCTCATCGCTGACAGATGACCACCATCGTCATGCCTCCTCTCCAGCAAGCAAAGCCCTTCCCCTCTCGACACCCAGATCATGAGGACAGCTAGCCCCACTTTCCCAGACCACCGCGACCCATTCTTTGCATCCTGGACCCCCGAGTTGGCATGATCACAAGAATGGTGACTCCGCTGGGGAGTACAAGATTCCGGCTTTCAAGTTAGTCTTTCTCGCTTGCATTGGCTTCATATGTTTGTTTGATTGCTTTGTTGGTGATTGTTTGTTTACTTAGCATGCTTTTTGCACTTTTTTACACATTTGCTTTGTCACTGCACACACATGTTATGTATCTTGCCTTTTGATGTGATGGATGTTTCTCTTTTCACAATTATGATGCCACGACACTTGCACATGCCATGATCATACCTTTTGCTTGTTGTTTGTTGCTTGCTTGCCTTACTTGTGTGTTTTCTTCCCCTTTTCGCACTTAACATGCCTAGGAGAGTAGAGACATGTTTGTTTCCCCCTTCTGGTTAAAATGAAACACACAAACTCAGATAACAATTAATAAGGCAAAACTAGAGACCAAATCAAACTCTCCCCTTGGTTAATAAAATGCAAGTAAAAAATACAAAAGCATATTGCATGATTGATCATATAAGGCATGAATTCTTCTCCCCTGAGTTCACCTACAGTCCGCGAAGGGCAATTCTGGTAACCCGTTCTATAGCTTTGGCGTAGGACGTGTTGCTAGTTTGTCCCCCCTTGTTCGGGGTCGTGTCGGTGTTAGGAGAGGGTACAACTCCATGTTACTGCAGGAGATGAGGCCAGCAACGCACCACTCGTTCACTGCCTGCCCTTTGGCCAGGATTTAGAGCGAGGACCTTTACTTTCTAGCCTGAGTGGGAGACCTACTTACCCACGTGTGATCCCGGGGTAGATGACCTTTTAGGAAACACTTAGTTGGTGAGAGAGCGCATATTAGTTGCACCATGTGCATGAATGCCATTCACGCTACCATAACAAATTGCATTTTGTTGCTGGTTCTAACGCCAGTAGTTTCTTTTCCCTCATGTAGAGTGTGAGTTCCTTAGCCACAACTCCAACGTTCCTGCCTTGACTCCCTTGTTTGCGACGCCCCGTTGCTGATCGTCTTTTCCTAAGTTATTCGTCACTTTGACGATAGCTCGTCCTAGGATTCATCCCCTTGTTTGCCACCATAGCCCGGTTCTCACCTGTTCCCAGTCAGCTATGGCCCAGCGTACTAGTGAGTCTCTTTCCACCACTGTTGCTTCGGAGGGCATTTCTTTTTCGGTCCCTCCTATCCTTGCTGTGTCTTCAGCTGTTCCTTCTGGCCTTTTCGTGCATCACGGAGGTTCTGTCCCCTACCCTGTAGGACATCCACTGACCTTGACCAGTCTAGAGCCAGGCACTAAGTTTATCTCAGTGACCCCAACTCGGGTTCTAGATGTATCACTCATGGCCTCACTTTCTCAAGGTTCCTTCTCTTTCAACACTCAGCCCACTATGGCAACATCTCTTGCGATTTCCCTGCCTCTAGGGAAACCCATAACTGTCCCACCTTTGACATCGGGACCTCTGATTGTGCCATCCCTTATTGTCCCTGAGGGATCCCCTGCTGCATAGGCAGAATATCTGTTGGCCCTCCCCCAGAAGATCGAGGGCATGGCCTTTGCCATTCAGTCCACCATAGATCTGAACATTCCTGAGGCTCCCTGGCAGCCTGCTCCGGTGTTCCAGGCATCGACACCACCACCTTAGCCTTCACCCCAACTCCTCACTGCACCCACACTAGATGCGACACCATAGGCTCATACACGTCACATCACCACACAACATTCTACTCCGGCATCTGGTGGTCAGCCCTTTGGGTTGGCTGGAGTACACATCCTTAGAGCTTGCAGCCTAGCGCCGTATCGCTGCAGCAGTTGTTACTCCCACACTCCGCACCCATGGCCACACAGCTCTCCACTTATCCTCCTCTCACACACCATCAGGTTCAGGCACATTCACTTCCACAATCACATCCAGCACTCTTGCACGGATATGCTGGCCATCATGCTGCGACACCATGTGGCATGATGGTGGACCTAGAGGAGCACTTAGGTGCGACCCACGCAACATATGCGGTCGTTCCCCCTACTGCATCACTCTAGTCGGTAGCAGCTCCAAATACCCTCCACACCAGGGTGGGTGACCTGGAGAGAGCACTTCGACAAGTGCGGGGAAGCGATCGCCAACCCTACGAATTCTAGGACCTTTGTTACTTCCCAGAGGCGACACTCCCATCGCATTTTTAAATCTCGGACTTCAAGAAGTATAACAATAAGGGTTGCCCCATTTCACATCTTAGGGTATATTATGGAGATCTCGCTCAGCTCCAAGCTAACGAGAGGCTGCTGATCCACCTCTTCCAAAAGAGTCTCACCGGTCCAACCCTCAAGTGGTTCACGTCGCTTGACATGGACTCGATCAAGACTTGGAACGACCTCTCGCAGGCGTTCATGGACCAATATGCCTTCAATCTCGACTTGGTCCCGAAGAGGGAGGACCTTCTCGCCACAAGACAGAAGCCCCATGAGCCGTTTGGGGAGTACATCAACCGTTGGCACGCCCTCGCTTCGCAAGTGAGAGATAGGCCCTTCTGCGAGGAGTCTATCGAAATCATTATCCGAGGTGCGTAGCCAGACGTTGGGGCTCTATTGAGCATTCAACCTATCACCACCTTCCCATCTCTGATTTGGGCAGGTGTGCATGTAGAGAGCTCCCTCCGCAGTGGCAGCTTTCCTGCACTCGCCACATTTGCCAAGCAAGCCGCATCCCTGGATCACCATGTGAGCAGCAGCACTCGTAACGGCGTTAGCACCAGTTACCCTAAGAGGCGGGATCCTCCCAAGCCCGCGGTCGCATACGTAGGATCACCCGCCATGCCCGTCAATGTGGTGAACCAACCAGGCCCGAATCAGTTAGTCTATGCACCTACACCTAGGGCACCGCACACACCACTGATCACCACCACCACCCAGCTGGTGTATCTTGCGGCATCGGTCCGGTAAGGAGCCAACCCAGGGCAGAGAAGGCCTTAACGCGCTGCACGACAATACATCCCACTTGTCGAGCCACTGAGTGCCATCCTCCCTAAGGTGGTGTCACTCCTGAAACTCTCGAAGGTCCGCCCCCTGCCAAATCCTCTACCGGGGTGGTACAACACGAGCCTCCGCTGCAATTTCAACCGTTGCGTGGGTCATTTGAAGGAGAATTGCATGGCCCTTCGGAGTGCCATTCAGGATTTGATTGACCGCAAGGTCATCATCATAGACACCCAGGAGGCACACATTGCACCTGCCCCAACGCCTCCACATGCACAAGCACCACCAGCCTACCCTAACATTGTCAACCAGCCGATGCCTGCACATAACAACTCAGCAGGCGCTGGGACCTCAGGAATCCATTTCCTCTCTACTTCTTGGCCTACGACATCCTTAGTAGACCCTTCTGATTTAATTCATACTGTCGATGAGCCTTTCCCAACCCATTTTTACCGTTTGAGTCGTGCCGATTTCGAGTCAGTCGTCCACATGATACAGTTGATCGTTAGGGCGGAGCATACCATCGCACCGCCGACCGCGCACTCTGGGTCACCCATTTGCTTGTTAGCCCGACCCATGCCTAGTCATCCTGTCCAGTCTCCATTCTAGTATCCTGTCCAACCTTTGGTCCAGTGTCCTCTTGTACAACATCCTATCCAGCACCCTATCCAACCCAACCACCTTTCTGTCAGTTCATTGTCGACACCGCTGGAACTGGCAGCATGTACCCCCTTGTCGTCCGCCTGCTCACCGTGCACCTTATGATTATGCCACAAAAATGTGTGCACCAGGTCAGGGAGGGTGTATATGCCACTAGCCCTCGCAGCCCAGCCTACCCGTTAAGCGTCTTCCCATCCTCAGTCAGCTACCCAACCTTCCAGGACAGCCCCTTGCTTCGTCCCTACCACCTCGACCCGGCAGGAGCAACCCTCTACCGACATCACATCTCAGCTAAAGAAGGTTAGGGCTGATATATCCATTTGGGATCTCATCCATACTTCTACAGAACATCAAGAGGCCTTCCTCAGGGTCTTTCAGGCTGCTCATGTCTCCCCCACCATAGAATTGTCCGCTCTTGAGAATATGGTGGGCATGATTGCAAAGCCCCATGTCATTTCCTTTTCTAGCGAGGAATTGCCTCCCACAGGAGTCAATCACAACCAGCCTCTATTCATCACTGCACAGTATTAGAGCTTCCGAATTCCCCTCACCCTGGTTGATAATGGTGTGGGCCTTAATGCCTGCCCTTTGCACACAGCAAATAAGATCAGATTCAAAGCCGAGGATATCATACCAGCTACGAAGGGAATGACGGCTTTTGATAACACGCATCACGATGCACTCGGGATGCTGGTTATTCCTCTTACTATAAGGCCTATAGCCTTTGACGTCGAATTCCATATTGTGGATCTAGAGTCCTCTTTT
Organism: Posidonia australis; assembly: GCA_024699735.1. Classification (NCBI taxonomy): domain Eukaryota; kingdom Viridiplantae; phylum Streptophyta; class Magnoliopsida; order Alismatales; family Posidoniaceae; genus Posidonia; species Posidonia australis. The sequence goes on from JAMKQA010015495.1 coordinate 5,721, forward strand.
AATCTTCTGCTTGGCGCCCTTGGCTGCACAAGCATCAAGTGATCCCCTCGACCCTCCATCTTATGGTTAAGTTCCGCTGGGGCAACGACGTAGTTGTTGTCATGGTGGAAGATTTGGACAAAGAAAAGGTTGAGTCGGTCTTCGTTGTCTCCCTCCAGACCATCCACTTTGATCCTAAACCATCTGACGTCATGTTCTGGGTCAACTGTTTCGAGCCTGTCAATTACATCCCAGCTCTCGAGCGTTTCAGTTACTTGACCGTTCATAGCAATCCCCTTTGGATGATCGAAAACGTATGTCACAAATGGGGATACAAGAAGGGGACACCACTTGGGTGACATGGCCAAGGAATCTCCGAGCCCATCCAGGTGGAAAAAAGGCGAGAGTTCGAGGGTTAAGGATACGAATGGCAGCCGCACAGAGACGGACATTCACGCACCAGGAGATACAAGAAGATTGTTATTCCGTCGGACCTCACCAACTTTGTCAGTGTAGGGATACTTGATCCCAATCAAAGCCAGGCCACTGTAGAGAAGAGTCGACACCAGAGAGTGCAGCCACAGTCTTAACCGACGGTAGGCACTTTAACGTCATCAGCCATCGCCCCAACAGCGAGTCCCACAGTGGTAGTCCTGCAAGCAGTGGCATCAGTAGATCCGCCAGTGCAGTTGGTTAGTCCGGGGCATTGTTCGCAACCGTCTTAGATCCATTCAACAAAAGTCCACAGTCTAGATGAGGTAGTGACAGAACAGAGTATTGTTTGAGGTTCTGATTGCATCATAGTAGAGGATGAGACAGTCAGTAGGGCAGTGCAAGCAAGTGATCAAGTCAGTGACCTAGAGCTTCTGTTCCAAAAGGCAGTTGTCAGTGTGGGCCGAAGACACAGCAGAGCATCCGAGGCTGAGGAAAGGAAAGTCGAGGGCCTCAAAATCAGAGCCAGCATCTCCCCACCAGCAGTCAGACCATTCATCCATCATGGTCATATCTGATTCACAACCAGAACCCACTAGACCATTAGAGTTAATCTCTTTTGAGCTGGGAGGCGGGTCTAGATGGTATTTGCAGAAGAAGCCTCACCTTGCTTAAGGTGAGGGTCAAAAAAAAAAAGACACTGAGTTAAGCTCAGGGGGATAGCTGAGCGGCATCACTCCTATCTGTCAGCAGCAGGACAGCCGCCAGTCAGTAGCACCATTTGTACATACTACAAAAAATCCAAAAATAGTATTAGGGGCCGAGGAAACAGAACAACCCGACCAATCAGCAGAGCCCACTGTTAAAGAGCCAGAGGTCACACATTGCAAATACAAGAACACTAAAGTCAGTGTGATCATCAAAAATAATCATCAAGGGCAGAAATCAGAGCACATCCTCTCCTTTGATGTCACCGACCCAACCTTCAAGGAGGAAATCATATCAGAGCTCATCACTAATGAGGAGGAGGATGATGACGTGGATGAAGACGATGAAACGACCGAATTTCAGCCCTACGACAATGATCCAGAGGGTCCAAATATGCATGTCGAGGAAGAAACTGAATGGGTGAACATTGGCACAACAGAGAATATCAAGGAGGTTCTCATTAGTGCTAAGCTATCTCCACAGCCTAGGGCAGATTTCATAGCATTTCTGAAGGAATACACAGATGTCTTTGCCTGGAGTTACGATGACATGGTCGGCTTGGACGTCGAAGTGGTGGTACAAAAGTTACCCCTAAAGCCTAATGAGAGGCTCATCAAGCAAAAACTCAGGAGATGGCGACCTCAATGGATCTTGAAACTCAAGGAGGAAATCATGAAGCAGCACAAGGTGAACTTCCTCAAGGTGGTGCTGTACCCAGAGTGGTTAGCAAATGTTGTCCCAGTGCCAAAGAAGGATGGGAAGGTCCACATGTGCATCGACTACAGAGACCTCAACAAGGCGAGCACCAAAGACGATTTCCCACTTCCTCACATAGATGTCTTGGTGGACAACACAGCCGGACATAAAATGTTATCATTCATGGATGGGTTCTCAGGGTACAACCAGATAAAAATGGCTGAGGAAGATATGGAGAAGACGTCCTTCATCACCCCTTGGGGAGTCTTCTGTTATCGTGTGATGCCATTTGGGATTAAAAATACCGGTGCAACTTATCAAAGGGCAATGACTGCGCTTTTCCATGACCTCATGTATCAGGAAATAGAGGTCTATGTAGAAGATATGATTGCCAAGTCAAAAGAGCTTGAGGAGCACCTGGCTTGTTTGAGAAAGCTGTTTGATCGCCTCAGAAAGTAAAAGCTCCATCTAAACCCCAACAAATGCTTATTCGGAGTGTCTTCTAGCAAGCTTCTGGGATACATCATCAGTCAAAGGGGAATCGAGGTTGACCCTAGTAAGGCAAGAGTCATCATCAATATGCCTCCCCCAACATCTGAGAGGGAAGTTCAGAGCTTATTTGGCCGATTACAATATACTAGCCGGTTCATAGCGCAGCTCACCCCCATCTGTGAGCCTATCTTCAAGCTGTTAAGAAAGAATGCACAAATCCATTGGAATGAAGAATGTCAAGCTGCATTCGACAAGATCAAGCAGCTCCTTACAGAACCTCCTGTCCTAGTTCCACCCACACCGAGACGACCTATACTACTATATCTCTCCACTACCCAACACTCCATGGGTGCAGTCCTTGGGCAGCACAATGAAACAGGATGTAGGGAGAGAGCCATCTACTACCTGAGCAAGAAGTTCAACGATTGTGAAGCCAGGTACAGTCCCATCAAGAAGATCTGCTTATCCCTTGTCTGGGCCACTCAACGCCTTAGGCACTATATGATGGCATATCCGGTCCTTCTCCTATGTCGGCATGATCCCATGAAGTACTTATTCCAAAAGCCAACATTAGTGGGGCGATGCGTGAAATGGTAGGTGATGCTGTCCCAATATGACATTATAGTTGTCATATAGAAGTCAATGAAAGGGCAGGCGGTAGCGGACCACCTAGCTGACCTACAGTTGCCAAAGTATGAGCCTTTATAGACGCAGTTCCTGGATAAAGACATCTTATTCTCCATGGGAGATGCAGATTCTGATGAGCCATAAGACAAGTCCCGGTGGCACATATACTTCGATGGAGCTGTTGTAACCATACTGGCGACAGCCTCGGGACTTGGAGCTAAGGCCAAATACGCGTAGATCGGCAAAGTCACGGCAAAAATAAAATAAAAACACAAATGCAGGAGTCGCCACCTAGTATATTAAAATGGAAGACGAGGAAAACCATAAAAGAATAATTCAAATCATGCATTAAAAACCAATGGAAAAGGTCTTAAACCAGAAATAGGTAAGGATCCTTGTTACGCACGAGGAAGGTATTAGGCACCCTCGTGCACCCGATAAATCGGTCTTTTATAGGTTTTTCATTTGCTTAGGAAATGTCAGCTTTTCAGCCTTTACTGTATGCCCGAGGGCGATATGCCATGCCATGCTATGTGAGTGGTGTCTTATGCTAAAATAAGGGTGCAGGGAGTGCAAGGGTGTGTCCTAATGCTCAGAAATATCGCTCACATATCGGGTCAAGTGTCCATGCAAAGATATTGCATAAATAAGATCAAGGATCTAAGTATTTTGACCGATTTTTCATCCTTGCTTTACTACATGCAATGTATGATCTAACATGCACAAAAGGTTTGAAAATAGAATTGGGTCTTCCTGGTATATCAAGGAAGAAAACCAGAGAAAACTAAAAGCGAATCGAAGCAAGAAATCAAGCTAAAAACCATGCGAAAACCTACTGTGTGCTACTAAAAACAGGCTGATGCGCTTGTTAGGTGCGCCAAACTAGTGCTCTAGTCGGGTGCGCCACCTAGGTGCTCCTATGTGGGCCAGAAAGATGTGCCAAGGAAAATACCAGAAAGCCATGCAGTGCAATGTCATATAAAGGCATTCCAGAAAGTTATGCAATGTAAAGTCCTTGTAAAAATGGAAAATATCCTTTAAAAATGAAAGACATGCAAGTATGAGAAGCTCATGGATCCTGTGCTCAAGGGCTAGTAGTCTCACAAAAGGCCACATCCGACTCATGCTGAATGAAAACAAGGTTCAGCCATGTCATAGGATCATGGGCTGATGCATAGAATCTCCATAGAGGAGCAAAGTGCAATCAGCCTACCAGATGTTGAACCATGGACTGAAGATACAGAGTGTACAATGACTTAGAAAACAACATCAGTTGAGGTTGAAATCATGCATGCGAAATCATGAAATATCAGAGAATCATTGCCAAAAGAATCAGACTCAAAATCATTTGGGAAAACATGCAGATGAGGATGCAAAA
>JAMKQA010015511.1:0-20251 GCA_024699735.1 Posidonia australis
ATGATTTTTCACGGATGTCTTGGATTTTCATTATGAAGCACAAGAGTGAATCATTCAAGTGCTTCAAACAATGGAAATCATTGGTGGAAAATCAAACAAAAGAAAAGGTGAAGTGCTTAAGAACAAATAATGGTTTAGAATTTTGTTCACATGAATTTAATGAGCATTGTAGGAATTCTGGAATTTTGAGGCACAGGACCATGAAGGATACTTCACAGTAAAATGGTGTGGCCGAGCGTCTTAACTGCACTCTTCTTGAGAAAGCACGTTGCATGCTCTCTAATGCTGGTCTCTCTAAAGGTTTTTGGGTTGAGGCTGTTTCAAGAGCCTCATTTTTGATCAATAGAAGTCCTCCTTCTGCCATAGGAGACAAGGTGTCATATGAAATTTGGTCCAGAAAACTTGTAGATTACTCAAAATTGAAGATATTTGGTTGTCCAGCTTACTTTCATGTGAACAATGGAAAGCTTGATCCAATGGCGATAAAAGGAGTGTTTGTTGGCTATGGTGAAGGGGTAAAAGGCTATAGAATTTGGGATCCTACTAACCATAAAGTAATTCTTAGCAGGAATGTCACTTTTGATGAAAAACCCATGTTCCACCAAATTAATGATGCTGTTCCTGAGAATTCCTCCCATGAGGTGGAGTTTGAAGCTTCTGTGCAGATGGAAGAGTCCTCCTCGTCTCCAACACTTCTTGATTCTCAACCAGGATCAGACGCTGCTGCAACAGACGCTGAAACTCAGCCACTTCAGTTCAGATCTATTGCGTTGGACAGACCAAGAAGGGAGGTGCGACGTCCAAACAAATATGGTTTCCAAAGCATGATAGCCAATACGTTACATGCTACTGAAAACATTGAAATAGAAGACCAAGAGCCTCTTACATATGCAGATGCAATCAACAGTTCAGATGTTATACAATGGACTGCAGCCATGGAAGAAGAAATGAGATCATTGGAGAAAAATCACACTTGGGACTTAGTTAAACCTCCGGAAAACAGGAAAATTGTTGGTTGCAAATGGATTTTCAAACGCAAGGCAGGAACACAAGAAGATCTTGGCGTGAGATACAAAGCACGCCTTGTAGCCAAAGGTTATAGTCAATGTGAAGGCATTGATTATAATGAAGTTTTTGCTCCGGTGGTGAGACACACTTCCATTCGAGTGCTCCTTGCAATTGCTGCAACTCAAAACCTTGAGTTGGAGCAACTTGATGTCAAAATAGTCTTTTTACATGGTAACTTAGAAGAAGAGATTTGTATGAACCAACCGGAAGGATTTGTAGATCCTAACAAACATGACTATGTTTGTCAACTTAGAAAATCCTTATATGGGTTAAAGCAATTTCCACGACAATGGTACAAGAAGTTTGATAACTTCATCACCAAGGTTGGTTTTCATAGAAAGTTTGCATGATTCATGTGTTTACATCAACAAATTTTCAGGTGGAGATTACATTTATCTTCTTCTATATGTGGATGACATCTTGATTGCAACTCAAGATCTTACTAAAATTCAACGTCTAAAGTTGTTACTTAGTGCTGAATTTGATATGAAGAATCTTGGTGCAGCCAAAAAGATTCTTGGAATGGAGATTCATCGTGATAGAAACAATAGAAGATTATTTCTATCACAAAAGGGTTACTTTGAGAAGGTGTTGACTAAGTTTGGAATGGCAAATGCAAAAGCCATTTCTACGTCATATGACAGAAATCTTCATTTATCCGTTAATATGAGTCCTCAAACTGAAGCAAAACAAGTTGACATGGAGAGAGTTTCCTATTCTAATGCTGTTGGCAGCCTTATGTATTGTATGGTGTGTACAAGACCTGATCTTGCATATCCTATTAGCGTAGTCAGTTGGTTTATGAGCAATCCAGGTCGTAAGCATTGGCAGGCTGTAAAACGCATTTTTTGGTACTTAAAGGGCACTTTTAATGTTGGTTTAGTTTATGGTTCAGGAACTAGCTGCTTGGCTATTGGATATTTAGATGTAGATTTTGCAGCTGATGTTGATAGTAGGAGATCTCTAACTGGTTATGTATTTACCGTTGGAGATTCCATTGTCAGTTGGTAGTCAACGTTACAACCAACTATTTCACTCTCCACCACAGAAGCTGAATACATCGTCTTGACAGAAGCAGCTAAAGAGGGCATTTGGTTGAAAGGACTTATGGAAGACCTTGGTTGGCAACAATAAAGAATCACTGTTTATTGTGATAGCATAAGTGCTATTTGTCTCACAAAAGATCAAGTGTTTCATGATCGAAGACAACCCAGCTGATATGTTTACAAAGGGCGTTACAGAAGACAAGTTCAAGCATTGTCTTGACTTGCTAAACGTCTATAGCTATTTGTGAAGCCTTTGAAAGGACGGTGGGGAAGGTTTCATTCAAGGTGGAGCTTGGGTCAAGGTGGAGGATTTTCTGGAAGTCAAGGTGGAGATATGTTAGACGTGGCTCCCATAAATCCTCCATTGACTATCAGTTACAAGACTGGCTGGACGTTACAAAGCTGGTCTTTACTTGGCATCTTTGGGTTGGCTGGAATTAGTGAGGCGGGGTAATTGTGTGATTAAATTGGCTTCTTTATTTGGTTTGTCATTTTGACACTATAAATTTGACGGTTTGGATAGTGCAAGGGGCAAGTCCTTTTTTGTTTACTCCCATTTGTGTAAGTTCTATTGAGTATAGTGAAACACCACCTCTTCTCCCCACCCGTGGACTAGCTTATATGGTGAACCACATAAATCCAGTGTTATTTGTGTGTGATTGTTGTTTTTGATTCTCTCCTTCTCCTCTTTGCTTAACAAGGGACTTGATGTACATCATTTCACATTCAGTCTGAGTCATGAACCTATACTCTGCCTCAGCGTTAGAGCGTGACACCACATTCTGTTTCTTACTGCGCCATGTGACTAGGTTGTCTTCTACATAACTATAGAAGCCATATGTAGACTTTCTATCCCCTTGATCTCCTGCATATCTCGGAACTGAATATGCCATAACATTCATGTGGCCATTCTTCTGATAAATCAGACCTTTTCATGGAGTACCTTTTACGTAGAAAAGAACCTGCATAGTCCCAACGCAGTGTATCTTTCTAAACTCATGCATAAACTGACTTAGTAAGCTAATAACATAAGAGATATTTGGTTGAGTCACTGTCAAATAAATGAGTTTTCCAATCAACCTCCTGTACTGACTGGGGTCATCCAACAACTCAGAGCTAGTATCCCAAAAAGGTGGTGACTGTTCAATAGGTGTATTTTTTCGTTTACACCTCAAGAGTCTTGTTTCCTCAAGAAGATCAAGTGCATACTTTCTTTGGGATAACATCATCTTTCTACTGGCATAAGTAAATTCAATACCAAGAAAGTATCTTGGTTTCTTCTAGTCTTTAGTGACAAAATGAGATGCAAGATGCTCTTTGACTTCTTTTATGTTCCCTTGGTCATTGTCAATTACCAGAATATCATCTACATATACCACAAGCAACACACATCCCTGATTAGTTTTCCTGTAAAAGACAGAGTGATTTGATGTCATATAATAGTACGAGCAACATTAAGAATATGTCAGTACTTTCGTTCTGCCACTCCATTCTGTTGGGAAGTGTGTGGACTAGTGGTTTGATGTATGATGTCTAAAAATGCATAATAGAATTTAACTTTATTTTGAACAAACTCTAATGCATTATCAGTACGTAAACATTTGGGAGTAACACCAAACTGATTTTTTATTTCAAAAAGAAAAACTTTGAGTACATCATAAATGTGACCACGATCTTTTAATAGATATATTCAAGACACTTTAGAAAAATCATCGATAAAAATAATGTAGTAACGATAACCAGACACAGATGAGACTCTAGCAGGACCTCAAATGTCATAATGCACTAACTCAAATAAATTTGGACTACTACACACCAGACGCAACTGACGAAAGGAAGCACGATGATGTTTTCCTAGCTAACACGACTTACACTCAAAAGGAGAAACAGTCACCCATGGTAAAGCTTGTTGTAATTTCTGATGAGATGGATGACCCAACCGGTAGTGCCACAGCGAAGATAGTTCTGAGGTAGAAGCCACAGACACTAATCTTCGAGGTATCTCGTCATTGACCAGTAGGTACACACCATTTCCATGCTCACGATCCAAATCAATCCTCCTCTTCGTCCGTAAATCCTGAAAAGTGCAGTGAAAAGGAAAAAAAGGTTACACAACAGCAAAGTTGTTTCGTAATAGAACTAATAGACAGAAGATTGACAGGAAAGTTAGGCACATATAAGACTTTATCAAGAGAGATATAGGAAGAAGTCTGCACAACTCCTCCAGAAACAGGACAAGATCGACCATCAGTAATAGCCACAGATCGAATATCAGACAACTGCGATAAACGAGTAAACTAGTTTTTTTGTACATGACATGTGGGAGGAGGTACCACAATCAATTATTCAAGAGGGATCCTGGAAACCAGGAGAGCACTAATACCTGTAGAAGTGGAGTGAGAGGCAGTGGCGGCGGAGTCAATGACTTTTAGCTGTAGGAGCTTGTCATACTCAGTTTGCGAGATAGTAACTGTCGGTTCCTCACTGATGGAAGTAGTTGGTGAGGACTCAGTAGTAACATGCGCAGATGAAGAAGAACTGGGCCGTCCATGTAGATCCTAATATCTCTCAACACGGTGATTAGTCCTGCCACAATGAGTACAACAAAAACGTCCTCCAGCGTTTGTACGACCACGACCCCCTCCACGAGTGCCACCACGCCTATGACTATGTGTAGCTGTCATGGCTGACTGATCAGAAACTGGAGAAAGAGTGGCTGTGGATATACGTAGAACATGTGCAAAAGTAGTCTGTAAATCTGACACACTGTCAGCTTCTAGAATCTGTCTCCTGATCTGAGAGCTGAGCTCAGGAGATAGACTGAAAAGATAAATGGTCACAGCTAGCTCTTATTGATATTGTCTCATCTGTGTAATATTAACTGTCAAGGGTTAATGTACCTCAAGCTCTAGTAAACCACGCAACAATGTAAAGTGCTCTAGAATAGAATGATCTCCCTGATAAAGAGTGAAGAGCTGCTCATATACCTCAAAAACTCTAGATATGTTCTTCTTATGGCCGTAGGTGAGACTAAGAGTATCCTCTATCTTCTTGGCTGGTCTCAGCATCATAACTCCTCTAGCTACAGTAGGCTTCATGTTGTTTACCATCCAAAAGACAATAGCTGTATCATCGGCGAACCAGTCATCATATGTAGCATCCTTACTGTTTGGGGGTGGTTTGGTGAGATGACTGAGTTTTCTATGTGTAATAATAAACATTTCAAAGTTTTGTGATCAGAGGAAATAGTTCTTGTCATTCAATTTTTTAAATGTTCCATTGAGATTCTTGACAAGGGATTCACGAGTAGTCATAAGAACAGAATAATATAAGGTCTGAGATTTCAGAATCACAGGGAAAAAAACTGAGTAGATGATTATCTTCTAGAATACACGTAGCAACCGTCTACCGGGAATACCACCACGCAATCCAGAGGCTTAAACACCGTTGGATATCACGTATCCACCCACGAACAACGAAAACAGGAGATAAGGGGGCCTAACACATGGCTGTCGGAGTGACAGTCGGCGGCGGAAGAGGGACTGTCTGCTGGCAAAAGAGGCTGAAGGGGTGGGACTGTGGGAGAGTGGCTGGAGGGTGACATCGGTGTGAGGGGAATGGTCGGGAGGCTACGTTGGCCTGCGGGTTGACCGACGTGAGGGGAGGAAATGGCGAGAGGCAGTGACCGGACGGCAGGAAGCCTGGACGGTGGCTGCTGCCCCCACCCCCCCTTCGTTTTTTTTAGGTTAAAAATCCTGTGCTCTTGATACCATGTTAATTAGGACATAGATATTCTTTATTTTTGCTATCAAAGAGTACATATATATAGGATGGGTAGGGAGACTCATATACTAAATGGATATCCAGTTATCCATTAACCTCTATACTAAGGATATATAATATAAACTAGAACTCTAACAACATCAATACCTGGGATGACTCTCTCATATTGTGAAAAACATACACAGAAGGCAAGGAGAGCTCCTCTAAGCTTCTGTCATTTTATTTTACCAAGGTCAACATTATCCAGATTATTCAACATTTGTATGTTTAATGCAACAAGAAGATGTTATTCGTGACAACCGGTTTTGTTGGTCAATTAATGGGTCTCATTTTATTCATAAATATATTGAATTCATATTATTTTGGATATGGCAATATTATTCTCTTTGATACCTTCTGCCATAATTGAGAATTCACAAATTCTATGGCCCGAATCTTAGTATTCTCTTATTTATTAGGCAGAACGTCTTTTGCAGGGACCTGATGCTAAGGCTGCAACTGAACTCATAAAAATTAATGGGGTACTAGAAGCAATTGTGAGACACCTAAAAAAAGCGTATGCTTCCAAAACCACTTATATGTTTTATTTTTGTTAGTTTTGATGTGGGGAAACACATTGAAGGCAACCCCTTCTTTTAGATGTTTAGATGTATATAGATCCTTTGTTTCTTCCTTGCATCAGAGTGGCATTCATTATTTTATTGTGATCTTATCCATCTACACATTTTTCCTTAACTTTGAGGACTTGAATTGTGTCGGTAATTTAATTGAAAACCAGTTAGTTTGTAAAGTTGTAAATGGGAAGTACATTCATGATCAGGAAACAGACATCAGTTGTTTTACCGATGATATTTTTAACACTGCTTAGGGATTCCAAACATGCTACTTGCTAGGTTTTGATTCTTTAACCGTGACACATGTTGTACCATCTTCTCTTAAGTTAATGCTTGTTATATGTTGTTGCAATTGAAAAATAGAAGTTTAATGCTTGGAGTTGAATTTAGGGATGAGGAGCTGGCAACTGAAGTGGCATGGGTAGTTGTGTATCTATCAGCTTTATCACAATTTGCTACTGCCATACTTGTTAAAAATGGTATCATTCTACTACTTGTGGAAAGGCTGCAAGGATCTGAAAGTGTGCAACTGCTCATTCCGGTAATGATCAAGACATGGTAATGATTATGTTGCTGCTTTTTTTGTCAGCCAGGATTTCCCCTTTTTGTATGTCAGCCAAGCTTGCTAGTTTACAATAGATGTTAGGCATAAGCACTTTATATTGGAGTGACCTTTTTATGATTGCCCCTGATATTGAAAGCTTGATGCTTATGTTTTCTGTTTTCTCCTACTTGGTAGAAGAGAAAGTACATGTTGTTAAATCTAGTGTTACAAATATCTGCAGCTAGCTGCTGCTTCATCTTAAGTTGTTGGACTCTTGGATCATTACCTTTTAACTCCATGTCCACATCAACCCAAATATCATCATCCCCTCCTCCAACTTGTATCTCCCTAGTTCTGCATTTACTGCCACTGGTTGCTAACCTTTCCAACCTCTTCAGGTTTTCTCAGGTTGTAGAATGTCATCAAGTAAAACATTTTGACGTTGATTAGCAAGGCGCCTTGCTATCTAACAAGGTGGCCCTGTTCAACCAGGCGGTTGCCTCAGTCACCTGTTGTCCTAGTCCCAGGCAATATCCAATTAGAGAAACATTTTGATGTTCATCTACCTCCTTCCCCCTTCTTATTTTATTTTTCCTTCCTCCAAAGCCCAACCATGATTTTCTCATTGTTTTTTAGTTTGATCATTTTAGTCACTGTGTTACTCCCACTTTGAACTGAAAAGATATTCTCACTTTTAAGTGAAAATGCATCGCAACTTGCAGCAATCATGCACTATTCACAATTTCACACATTCACTCGTTTCAGTCACTGATTAACAATTACTTAATGTTTGTAATTGAGGGTGGTATTTGATCAGTTATTTGCTATTAACATTCACTCATCTCTTTATATCTATATTTTCTTTCATTGTATTATATAATTCATTCCTTGCTTAAATGTGGTCAGCACTTCGCCTCAAGCATTTTGGTTACTAACTCGACATGTGGTTGTTGCATAACTTTGTTTAGAATTATTTTTTGTTGTGTTTTCTTGTGTGGGTATTTTTAAAGGCTTTCTATATTAAATATTATACTCTTTAAGTATGTAATGTCTTCATGTTACTCTCATCTCATTAATGTTGTTGTTAGTACTTGTTGGATGCCTGCATGTTGAATTCTTCATACATACATAATAAATTTTTAAATCCTGGCATTTATGATATTTGTAATTAAGCAATCTTGAATAATACGTTTAAAGCTTCGAATACTGAAGCATGGACCTGGATGTTTTCTTTCTTCAGATTCTTCGAAGTTTGGGGAACCTTGTTGCTGGTGACAGTTACACTATTAATGCCGTTCTTGTGGTAGGACAGAACATAACAAGTAGGTGAATGATACTATGATGTCTTGTTTCTTTCCCATGTATGTATATAATTACGCTATATGACGTTTTAACTAGATTGTTCAATTCCCAGATAATGTCATTTCAGCACTAGTAAAATGCATGCAGAGTCATCATCGAGTCTTAAAAAAGGTATAGTTGATTTGTCGGTCTTGTGAGAAAATTTTCATATTCTCTGTCCTACTGAAAATCTTCACAACTGATGTAGGAGGCTACATGGGTTCTGTCTAACGTAGCTGCAGGTTCTGTTGAACACAAGCAATTGATATACTCTAGTGAAGCCACATCGACATTATTGCATCTTCTGTTTACTGCCACTTTTGATATAAGAAAAGAAGCAGCATATGCTTTAGGCAACCTCTGTGTTGCTCCAGCCGAAGGTCAAATGCAACCAAATATCATTGTGGATCACTTAGTTTCAATTGTCCAGAGAGGATGTGTTCCAGGGTTTATAAATTTGGTACGATCTCCTGACATTGAGGCTGCGAAGCTTGGCCTTCAATTCTTGGAGTTGGTAAGAAATTTATTTCATTCTTATGTAGTGTAAAACAGCCAATAATAATCAGTCAAAAATGAATAAAAAACATTTGAATAGTTTCTGGATCTTGGCAAAAACATTTATCTAGTGGAATCATTGAAGATGTATCTTTATGGTGGCAGAAATTGTTGATTTTCTAAGAAAATAATTAATTGTGGTCCTTTGCAGGTTTTAAGGGGAATGCCAAAGGGGGAAGGGCCCAAACTAGTTGAGAAGGAAGATGGAATAGATGCAATGGAAAGGTTCCAGTTTCATGAGAATGAAGACATGAGAAAAATGGCAAATGGCTTGGTGGATAAGTATTTCGGGGAGGATTATGGTTTAGAAGATTAGCATCAAGGCAAATCGTTCTTGCATCATTTTTTGACAGAATCAAGAATGTGTTTTCTAGTGCTTAACTGAATCTTGTTTTTGCCACCTTGTGGTTTTATATTTGGAGCATTCTCTACTGTTTTTTCAGTGTTTCATTGTTAAGATTATCTTTAAGTTATTTTTTTTTTTGAAATCAGTAGATATATATTGTTTCTCCCTACGGTCCGTGAGATTCGAACTTGGAAGAGAAGTGTGAGTTCCACTCTCCTTAGTCAACTGTATTAAATATATTAATACTTGGTATTAAAAAAGTAACAATTATAACAAAAAATACGTCAATAGTAAAAAAAACATACAATATCATAAACCACATACAATGTTAATGCTAGAAAATCATAAATTAATCAAGAAACAACACCAAATGGGAAATGTTTCTAAAATTTCTAAAACTATATGTTCAATCAGCAAATATGAAATTGTTGCCTTATCTATGTGTGTATTTTGTTAAAAAAGTAATCAAACATTATTAAAATAAATAATTAAATTTCATTGTTATTAAAAATATAATTGATGATACCTCCATCACTTGTAAACAAATTTATTATTGAATTCAAAAATAGGGAAAATATATGTTCGTCATTGTCTAACACATTTAAGGCTCCACTATTATTTTGGTCATCCCTATTATAAACATGTACGTTGATATTATAAATATAAATTATTTTTTAATATATAAATGATAGAATAAATTAATTTATACTTTTATATTTACTGATTAATCAAAAACATATGTTTTTCATGGTATACTATGGTTTTTATCGTTAGTAATATAATACCTTACATAAAATATTTTAGGACGCAACAAATATCATTTATTAAACATTTGACATGTGTATCTAATGTGTATAGATTAGTATGCATGATTAGAAGTGCTTGCTTACATGAAAATTGTGAATTTTACAAAAAAAAAAAAACATATTTCTTCTAGAAAAATACAAGTTTAAATATTTAATGATTAACAAACCTAATATGCTCTTCTAGCATGTTGAAGGCTTCAGTTTGAATATAATTGATTTCTCTATTAGAAAAAAACTTATCACTATCAAAATTAAATATTTATATCATTGAAGTTAACATATGGGAGTATTTATAAAGGGAGAAATTAATAAACCTTATCTTATTTAGTCAACATCCAAGAGTTGAAATGTCCTCTAACTTTTCAAGATTCGTCTCTCATACATCGATTGAAAATAGTGTCAAACAACATGTATAAATATTCAATAAAGTAACTAAAAAGCTTAATAAAGATGGAAATCAATAAACCTTGAATCATTTTGTGAAGATCTAGGAGTAGAATTGACTTGAATACCTGAACATTTAAAATATGTCAATAATAATAATTAAAAAGGGTTAAAGTTACTGTTGGTGCCTACAACCATGTTATTTTTTAAAAATAAATACATGTAAGGAAAAAAATAATTGTATAGATGTATTTATTAGATTTCTATAAATACTTGGTGAATCTTTCATTTAAATCAAACAACTATTAACCTTTGATCTAAAAGTTTTAAAATTGAACACGTTTTGCTAATTTTTAATCATTAAATTTTAGATTAAAATTAATAGTGAATATAACTCATATTAAGATGAAACTTTAACACATAGTAGATTATCTTATAAATTTAATTTTTAAAAACAAAAAAATTACTAAAAGGGTGCCTAAAGGAAAAAGTTCCTGTAGGCACCCATAGGAACCTTTTTTGTAATTAAAATAAATGTTACAATGGTTGAACATTGAAGGAATACAAAGAGATAAATACACATGTAAAAATGAGATGTAAATTCCCAAAAACATCATGACATGAGTAAAAGGAAAAAGTTATTATTGAATTCAAATATGAGGATAATCTACTTGACTTGTACTTCATTGTCTAGCACGTATAAGGCTCCATTGTTAGTTTGGTTATCCCTCTTACAAACATGTGCATAAAATTTTAATATATAAATTGTAAAATAAATTAATTTATACATTTGCATTTACTGATTTGTCTAAAATATATATATTACATGGTATGCTATGGTTTTTAGAAAACTCTACATATAATAAATATAACAATTTATCATTAATGATTTAGTACCTTACATAAAAAATTTAGGACCCAATAAATATAATTTATTAAAAATTCGACATATGTATCTCAATGTATAGAGATCATCGTGCATGATTAGAAGTGCTTCCTCAAATGAAAAGTATGAATTTTATAGGAAAATATGAATTTCTTCCAAAAAAATACAAACTTAAATATTTAATAATTAACAAACTTCACATGTTAATTTACACCTTTTCAAAAAACAAACAAACAAACATGGGATGTTCTTATGGCACTTTTAAGGCTCCAATTTAAGTAATACTAATTTTTTTGTTAGAAAAAAGTATAAAAATATTAGAATAAAATATTTATATTATTAAAGTTAATGTATATAGATTAGTATGCATGATTAGAAATACTTGCTTACATAAAAAATTATGACTTAAAGTAACTAGAAAGCCAAAAAAGGGTAGAGATAAATAAACCTTGGATAATTTTGTGAAGATTCAGGAATAGACTTCATTTGAACTTTTCGATATTTATTTGACTCATGCATCCTATATACATCGACATTTAAAAAATGTCAATAATAATTAAAATAAATATTAGAAAGATATAAATATAGACGTAAATAATTCATGGAAACATATAAAAGGAGATATACAATTATTTGTACATTAAAAATTACATCAAAAGTTTACATTTACATCCTAAGATACAACACAAAAGACCAAAAACTTCAAGAAACAACAAGAACAACAAAAAACGAAATGATATACATGCAGCACCAATGCTGTTTCAAATGGAATGTTATGTAGCAAAATACCTATCAAGAAACTAAATCGCTTCCAACAACTTTGAAATATATGAAGTACATTACTACGTAAATCATACTATGTAGTACATTTTTTGCTCCATAGAAAAACTATGCTATTTACATATTTCTTTAGTGTTACTAAAAGACTAAGATCATGTGCTACGTCATTTCAAATGGAATATATGTAGCAACAATGTTGTTCTCTTCAATGGTGATCAAATATAAAGAAATATGGCAATAGAATGCAATCAGAAACACAAAGGATCCAAAACTAATTATTATTTCTAAGAGCAAACAATTTATAACACATCACAAATGCTAGAGTCAAAAACAACATTAGTGAGTAAAAGTCTTAGCATAATACTACAAACGTGATAAAGAGGAGAAAGACATTCATTACAAAACTCAAAGCTCTCTTCCAATTTGCCACCACCATAAGTTGCTTCTTCGACGAAACCCATCAACTTTCGAACCCAATCTCCTCCACCCATGTTCACCACCTCGCCATCTTTGAATTCAGCCAAAAACCACCTCTTCCATTGCTACCACCAACTACTTGCTACCATGCTCCCATCAACTAGGAATTACTCATCTTTGATGCCTCTACCTCAATCCACCACTCCTTCCCTTATCACTCATGCCTCTTCTATAGTGACAAGACATTGAAAGAAACCTTCTTTGGAGTCTTACTTTGGACAATGGCGGTGATGGTGACGACAACGGAGGAGGAGGAGAAATGGGATGTGAAGGAACAATGCTCAACCTACATAGAAAGACGGAGAACCATTGATTGGGCGGTTGTTCTCGTCAGACTTCCTATGATAGTGGCTATTGGGGTGATGAAGACGAAGAGAGGAAGAAGGCAAAAGGCACCCGATGATAACGGCGGTAAAAGAAGAACGAGAAGAAATCAAAGAAATATCACCAAAAGAAAGTCAAACCATGGATGGAAGCTTTTGATAATTGGTAAATAAGATTTAAATTTTGAAAAGGAGGAGAGAAAATCTATTTGAAATAAAAAACAAATCAATTAAATTTTAAGAAACGAAATTTAAAATAAGGAAATTTAAATTTGAAAAAGTTAAGAGTGAAAACCAAATCAGAAAATATTAATTAAAAAAAATCTAGAAAAAAGGTTAAGAGAGAAGGCTTACCAATTATGATTTCAATGTTTAACACTACACTTTCTCTCTTCTAAACAAACTGCACATACTAGATTAGGCTAACACATTAACTGGGGAAGCTTTTGAGATCCATGAAAACTCCATGAAAAGTTGTTTTGAGATCCAATTTTACTTCTTTATACATTGATTTACATAGTTAGGATAAAGTAAACTTGGTTTTAATTTAAATGTTCAAATTCCACCATGACGTGTCAAATGATCCTTTTATTTTTTGCATCACATGTTAAAATTGTTGCAAGGATTTTTTTTAGCAAAACGTGATGAAGTTTTTACATAAAGGAGATGTGTTTTCTAATTTGTATAATTATAAAGAAGCTTTATTACTCGACAAAATAATTTCTGATTCAATCTTAAATTTGTTTATACTAATGAATGCACGTGCAGGTCACACGTAGAAAAACGAAGATAACATTATGTGAAATAAGATCATAATAATGTGATTGTAAAAAGAGACTTTCAAATAATTTTAAATCTTAGGTTTAAATTTTATGTGTTTTTTTTCTTCGAAAATTAGACTTTGAGATCACCCCATAATCGTAGATAGATAAACAATGCAATCAACTAAGCTACGAACATATGTGTTTCAAGAGTAGAAGTTAGTTATAAATAATCCCTTAATTTGATTTTAGATTTTAGATTTTAGTTATAAATAGTCATTTAATTTAATTTGATTTTAGATTTTAAAACTCCGTGAAACGTCGTAGTTAGATAATATTCCTTTGTTTTTTTTTGGAAGCTAATCTAACATTCTTTGTTGTATTATATAAAAATTAGATAGAGTTATTTTAAGTAGTTTATTAACACAACTTATCATTTTTGTTATTATAAATAGATTAGATGTGATCATTGTAAGATTTATAATGTTGGACATCTCTATTTCCAACTTCCAAACCAGAATGGTATGGTCCAAAATGGTTGGATCACTGATTCACTTTTGGAAACCATGGTCCAAGCATATTTTTTCTACGAAGTAACGTAAACAAAAAAAGTTTGAAATTTTAAAAATAGTTAAAATAATAACGGAAATTCTTTAAAAGCAGAAAATTTCTAAAAGCATAAATAAAAAAATCAACAAAAAATCCTGTTGCTGTTATTGGGCCGGCAGGCCCAACAGTAACAGAGTACCGTATTGAGATATCAAATATATCACTGACTTTTGCTTCCAAGTTTTCCCCTTCATCACCCTATTCTCATTATAATACCTAGCATCTTGCTTTTTGTCAAGTTCACACAAGTTGTTTGAAGTCTAAGCAGTAACTGATACTTGAATCATGGGTCGCGTGCAGAGGTAAGTGGACTATGGAGCAAGAAGATGAAGAAGAATCAACATGGAGAACTCCCATCTAAGAAACCCAGTTGTTCAGTTCTCCATTTCTCTCCTTTTCCTCCTCCTCCTCTGTTTGGGTCAACACCATATGCTAGAAACTTGTGTCTCATCTCGGAAACATACCAACTACATGTTATGCCTGCTTTACTAATCAGCTATGAAACTGTGAAATGGAGAAATGCGTCAATATCACTACTCAGCGTGCCCCAGAGCAGAGGAGATCGTCAAGGTGGAGGTTCGGAAACTATACGAGAAGCACGGCAACGCAGCAGTGTTTTTGGTCAGGAATATGTTTCACGACTGCATGGTTGAGATACCACACTACCTGATGATAGTTAATAAAGTCCACAACATTTGTTATATTAAACAAATCTTTCCTTATTTTGATAGAAGTGATAGCGTTGTTGAAAGGCAATGATATGCAAGCACAACAGTCCAGCTCTGATACCATACCAACCACTATGATGGATTCACCTATTTCCAAAAGTTATGTCGAGCACTATCGATGATTAAATTTGCGGAGCAAGAGAGGAGAGAAAATTCCGATCACCATCCTGCGATGCGTCTCTTTTGTTGGAGACAGCCAAAGCAACATTCTCCGAACAAACGTGCCAGAGGAGCTTTGGCATGAGAAACTTCGAGTGTATAGAGAACATAAAGGACGCCCTGGAAAAGGAATGTCCGGCTAGTGTTTCC
This sequence comes from Posidonia australis, assembly GCA_024699735.1. Lineage (NCBI taxonomy): Eukaryota > Viridiplantae > Streptophyta > Magnoliopsida > Alismatales > Posidoniaceae > Posidonia > Posidonia australis. The sequence continues at coordinate 15,361 of JAMKQA010015511.1, forward strand.
TATACTGATATTGTTGCACTTTCTGCTAGAGATGCTGTTCTTCTGATAAAGCTTTAATGCTTAATTTACAATAACTGAAATATATAGACATTTTGATGATCTCATGTTTAATCAACTATTTAACAAAACATAACTCATTTAATACGTGACTGTTATTCCACTTAGAAGGTTACGGATTCAAAGCTTTAATGGATTTCTAGGTTTGCTGCTGGGAGGGCCATATGTTGCCATGGAGACCGGGAGAAGAGACAGCAAAGAAAGCCATGAGAACATTGTAGAAGACTTCATTGCCAACCGAAAGGACTCCATTTCTCGTCCGCTTCACGTTTTGAATCCATTGGATTAGGCACAGAGGCCACAGTAGCCCTTTTGGGTATGCATATCATCATCAACATAGTTACTAACTTTATGGTTAAGCACTTCTGACAAACAGTGAATTCGTCTCCTAGGAGCTCAGTCTGAGGGCAGTGTTCGCTGCATGAATCTGGTGGGCAGGCTCTATCCCACAATTGACACAACTATTGAAACCAATTATGGCGAATAACTCAGAATGCGGAGTCAGTTCTCCAACCTCAACCTCAACCCCAACCCCAAGGCAGTAGAATATACATGGAATGACCAGAGTGACACCAATGGTGATCGACAACATGCACTACAAGAACTAGTTGAACCACAGAGGTCTGATGCTGGTTGATCGACTATATGGGTTGTGTAAACCTTGCAGTTCTCCTACAACAGAACTAATATTTAACATGCTGCTTTTTTTCTTCCTACTGTTAGTGAGAAGTTGGTAAATGAAGGTCGTTATGACTTTTTCTTTTATTTGATAGAAAAGTAAAATATAGATGTATAATTTTCAACCATAATGATCTGATGATAATGATCGAAGTTCTCATTTGTCATTTCTCATTCATGTCTGCAAGAAATCTAAAATTGGACTTTATCATGCTTTACATCGAGGCCTATATGTTGTCCATGTCTAAACGTGCATGGGCAAGTTGAAACTAGAAAGGAGGAGCATCGTATATGAGAATATGTGAAACAGTTGATCTACAACACTTGAGATGACCTCTATAACACTTGAAAGAGCTACTTGATCTAATTTTCTCAACTAAATTAGATTTAATTGGGTAACATCATAAGGTCCTTCTCCTGTAAATTTTACTTGAATTCTAATCTGCTAACACCTAGTACTAGACAAAATTAATGGATACACGAAACAAATATAGAGCAAGAAGACTTCATTCACTAATGAGAAATTCTTTAATTATTATCTGTTATATAGTATTTTTCTAGAGAGCTGTTAATTAATATTTTCATTATCCTTAACACCCAATTTATACTTATTAAGCATTTTCATTTATATACAGGTTTTGTTTATGTTGCTTTTCAATAGTTGTTTAAACGACAGTGTGCAACACAGAATCTAAACAGAAAGAGATACTGTTGTATTTAACCATGAAATGCAGTTTTATAGAAGGGTAATAATCTGCAACCATTTAATACATGTTTGAATTCCCAGTCTTTATGTATTGTCTCAATTTTATAAATGTAAACTTTGGGTATATAGTCTACACTAGGGCACAAAAGAAAAGATGGGAACTGGGATGGTACACTACAAATGAATGTTTCTGCATTATCAAGCTCTAAAAGCTTACGTTCTACTGAACTACTCTCCTGGTGCAGCGACTCCTTGCTTCAGCTTCTCCCTCTTTATCTTCTTTTTTGAGATTGGCTTCTTCTTCTTTGGTGGAAGTGTCTTTTGAACATAAATGTAGAGGGCATAATTTCCAACAAAAAAGAGCAGCAAGAATCCAACCACCATGATGAGAACTACCATGCCTGGATTTAATTCTTGTGCTCCCTCCTGGATGACATCTCCCTGTTGCATTGCAAAAGTAACCAAGGTGTTCATCGTTTCATCGTGATCGTGGTTTACTTTGTTTTTTTTGCAAAGAAAGCCTAAATGAGCACACAAAAAGGGTAGGTTGGTGCAAATTCAATAGGAAAACATGGCGATTTTTACATAATGGCATTTCATTTTCCATATATTTTAAGAGAACCCAATTAAAATATAATTCACTGATAATCCCCTTGTCAATAAAAAATTCAAACTGATAAGCTTATTAAAATTCAAAGTTAAATAACCATATTTACCCATAACCACTTCTTGGTTACGCGAACAATCCTCTCAACCCAGGCTCCCATCTTCTCTAGTATTCTTCTTCTTCTACATATTCTGAACACGAGATAAATTGTGAAAAACAGAAAAAGAAGTCCAAAGAAAAATAAAGATGCATAGAGTAGTTATCTTTCTCATATTAGTCAATTACCTCTATAGACAATAGCTCATATCTTTCTCATATCAATCAATTACCTCTATAGGCAATAGCTCATGCTAAGGAAGAAATAGAAGTTGTTTTGGATTACTTCCAATACAGCAGAATTTGCTAGTCTGGCATTCTAATGATGTTTAGATTAAATATCTCAGTCTATGGTCACATTGTTAATTAAGACAATTCATTCATATTCCAAAATGAAAATCGCAGTTTTTGGACTGAAAACAGCATAAGACAGTCACACTATAGACAAACATTTTTGTGATCTCTTAATAAATCAAAGCAAGGTGTCTCGCATGCTTTGCTGACTCACTGAGCCATAGCCTGAATTTGCTTACACATGACTTGCGTTTGAATACAATACAGCACAGCTTTTTATTGCTTTAAATTTTCTTTATAGTTCAGGTGGTATGATTTCTCTCAAGACAGAGGAGAGGGAAAATGGATATAACATAGGAGGTGGCTTCCTTGGATATACAAATATGACTAGTACACTGTAGATTAGGAAGAAACTGTAATATACACATGTGGTGTACGTACTTTCTTTACTCAATTCTCCAAATAAAGAACACAAATTGCGTGATGCATATTTTGAAATATTCGTGCATCTGTTTAGATGAAAGCCAAGTCAAATACGAAGTATAACTAGGTATATCTTCAACCATTTGAGACTAGATATTGTTGTTAAACTTCCAGCCATTCATCAACTCACACAGCCTAGAAACAAAGCACCACGTCAAAAGAAGAAAAGAATGAAAAAATGACGCACGCTTCTCTGATATGAAATTGATATCAGGAGAAACGAAAAGTAGACAAAATCATTCTTCACGTTAATATTCTCAAGAGCGCAAAGTGTCAGCCGTCAAAAATCTTGACCATGTAAATAAATGTGCAATAATGGCACGCAATCTACTAGTGTCGGCTCCTCCAATCTTCATTTCACAGACTAAAAACTAATGGAACGTCCCCGCGATTGACATAATATAGCAGCATTGTCCGAACACCAAGCACGGTTAAAAACATCAACAAAACAACATATAAACTTGAAAATTACTTCCAAGCAAAACCATGACATCAAAATAATGCATCCCCAAACCTTCCCGATTCTTCTAGAAACACCAGAACTTCACTCGCCAAGTTGCCAAATAAAAGACCAAAAAGAAGAAAGAAGAGACAAATTTACTTTTTTAAATCAAGAATCAATAGTTGTTTAATTTAAATGAAAATTTCACTATGTATTTATAGATATCTAATAAATATATCTATACAATTATTTCTTCTTCTTACTCCTTACACGTAGACACCTACATAAAAAATGTTCCCTTTTGTCATTTGCAAGAGTCATCATAAATTATTCTTACATCATCCATCTTATAAACAGAACTTCCACACGACGAAATAAGAATATTTAAAAATAAAAAAAACAAAAAATCCATGGCGTATGGTCAAATGAAACAAGGCGATAGCGAAGTACCTCGAAGTGTTCCGCCATGGCGAGCAAACAACAACCTTACGGCGACGACAGTTCACTCCTATGACCAAGAACCTCTGCAATGCACGATTATCTCCTTTTTCTTCATTAGAAAAAGAGGTGAGCAAGAAAATGGAAGTGTCTAAGAAGAATCAAAAATGGACTAAACAAAACAGAAAGCTGACGGACCAACCAATCCAAACACCAGTTGCAATCAGAAAGCAGAAAGGGAGGAAGGAGGGAAGAAATTACTCGGAGAAGAGAACAGATCGGACCTCGCCTCCAGCCTGACGACGACTGCTCCGCCACGAACGGAGGGGATCTCTTTGCTCCTCCTCAGAATAATAGTAAATAAATGGAAAAATGCGATCGACACGGCTAGTCGAGGCTTTTCTTTACATGTATGACATCCAAAATCGCATGTATTGGGCAAATACCATTGAGAATTCAAAAATCTCACCACCTGCAGAAAACTATCACAAATGCCCTTAGTTTTCACATACCTTATCTATACAAAACATCAATCCAATTAGAAATACGTAAATACATAATCTTATACGTAAAGTTTATACAAATTTACCCTTACGATTCTAACATCATCTCACACGTAAACCTTGGTCAACAAAAAAAAAAATTTAAACTACAATGAAGCTCATGATCCACAAATAAAATAATAAAAATTATATTCACATATAAAAAATTAAACTCTAAAAAAGGAAATTAACTAATCTATATCGAGGGAAGGGAAATTATAACATTTAAGGCATTTCTCATATAAATCCTTCAAGTTTAACCAACTTTCGAAAAACTCCCCCACATTTTTGACGGCTCTGGTTTTCCTTTGACGTTTGACATGAGCTTCAAAAAATCTCCCTGTTATTCTCCTTTTCGATACAATGTTTGTTGTGTGTTAACGGTAGGTGATATTATTAATTTATAAAAGTGCCAATATCAATCTTTCAAAGTATTGTCTCAAAAAATAGTACAATAAGAAAAACTCGTCACACAGCAGGTGACTTTCAAAAATGGTACAGTATTGTTTTGATATCCAAAAAGAAACCCAACCACAATAAGCTGCGAA
>JAMKQA010015514.1:0-10157 GCA_024699735.1 Posidonia australis
ACGGATGGGATCAGGTCCTATCCGGACGGATGGGATTAAGGCATTCTCTCTAGCCTGTGAGATCCAATCTGGACGGATGGGATCGGGTCCTATCCAGACGGATGGGATTAAGGCATTCTCTCTCGCCTGTGAGATCCAATCCGGACGGATGGGATCGGGTCCTATCCTGAAAGATGGGATTGAGGCATTCTCTCTCACCTGTGAGATCCAATTCGGACGCATGGTATCGGGTCCTATCCAGACGGATGGGATTAAGGCATTCTCTCTCGCCTGTGAGATCCAATCCGGACGGATGGGATTAACGCAACCTTCGCTCTCACCTATGAGATCCAATCCGGAAGGATGGGATCTGGTCTTATCCGGACGGATGTGATTAAGGCATTCTCTCCCGCCTGTGAGATCTAATCCGAATGGATGGAATCGGGTCCTATCCGGACGGATGGGATTAAGGCATTCACTCCCGCCTGTGAGATCCAATCCGGACAGATGGGAACGAGTCCTATCCGGACGGATGGGATCGGGTCCTTTCTAGATGGATGGGATTATGGCATTCTCTCTCGCCTGTGAGATCCAATCCGGACAGATGGGATCGGGTCCTATCTAAACGGATGGGATCTGGTCCTATCCGGACGGATGGGATTAAGGCATTCTCTCTCGCCTGTGAGATCCAATCTGGACGGATGGGATTAAGGCATTCTCTCTCGCCAGTGAGATCCAATCCGGACGGATGGGATTGGGTCCTATCCAGACGGATGGGATTAAGGCAATCTCTCCCGCCTGTGAGATCCAATCCGGATGGTTGGGATCAGGTCCTACCAGGATGGATGGGATTTAGGCGTTCTCTCCCGCTTGTGAGATCCAGTCCGGAGGAATGGTATCGGGTCGTATCTAGACGGATGGGATTAAGGCCTTCTCTCTCGCTTGTGAGATCCAATCTAGACGGATGGGATCAGGTCCTTTCCAGATGGATGGGAATATGGCATTCTCTCTCGCCTGTGAGATCCTATCCGGACGGATGGGATTGGGTCCTATCCAGACGGATGGGATTAAGGCATTCTCTCTCGCCAGTGAGATCCAATCTGGACGGATGGGATTAGGTCCTATCAGGACGGATGGGATTAAGGCATTCTCTCCTGCCTGTGAGATCCAATCCGGACGAATGATATCGGGTCGTATCTATACGGATGGGATTAATGCCTTCTCTCTCGCCTGTGAGATACAATCCGGACGGGTGGGATCGAGTCCTTTCGAGACGGATGGGATTAAGGCATTCAATCTCGCCTGTCAGATCCAATCCGGATGGATGGGATCAGGTCCTATCTAAACGGGTCGGAATAAGGCATTGTCCCTCGCCTGTGATAGTCAATCCGGACGGATGGGATCGGGTCCTATCCAGACGGATGGGATTAAGGCATTCTCTCTCGCTTGTGAGATCCAATCTGGATGGATGGGATCGGGTCCTATCTTGACGGATGGGATCAAGGCATTCTCTCCCGCCTGTGAGACCCAATCCGGACGGATGGGATCTGGTTCTATCCGGATAGATGGGATTAAGGCAATCTCTATCGCCTTTGAGATCCAATCCGGACGGATGGGATCGAGTCCTATCCAGACGGATGGGATTAAGGCATTCTCTCTCGCCTGTGATATCCAATCCGGACGGATGGGATAAGGTCCTATCCCGACAGATGTGATTAAGGCATTCTCTGCCGCCTGTGAGATCCAATCCGGACGGATGGGATTGGGTCCTATTCACACGGATGGGATTAAGGCATTCTCTCCCACCTGTGAGATCCAATCCGGACGGAAGGGATCAGATCCTATCTGGACGGATGGGATAAAGGCATTCTCTCTCACCTGTGAGATCCAATCCAGACGGATGGGATCATGGCATTCTCTCTCGCCTATGAGATCCAATACGGACAGATGGGATCGGGTCCTATCAAGACGGATGGGATTAAGGACTTCTCTCTCGTCTGTGAGATCCATTCCATACGGATGGGATCGGGTCCTATCTAGACGGAAGGGATTGTGGCCTTCTCTCTCGCCTGTGAGATCCATTCTGGACGGATGGGATTAAGGCCGTCTCCCTCGCCTGTGAGGTCCAATCCAGACGGATGGGATTTGGTCCTATCCAGAAGGATGGGATTAAGTCATTCTCTCTCGCCTGTGAGATCCTATCCGGACGGATGGGAAAGGATCCTATCCTGACGGATGGGATTAAGGCATTCTCTCTCGCCTTTGTGATCCAATCCGGATGGATGGGATCGGGTCCTAACCAGATGGATGGGATTAAGGCATTCTCTCCCGCCTGTGAGATCCAATCCGGACAGATGGGATCGGGTACTATTTAGACGGATGGGATTAAGGCATTCTCTCTCGTTTGTGAGATCCAATTCGGATGGATGGGATCTGGTCCTATCTGGACGGATGGGATTATGGCATTCTCTCTCGCCTGTGAGATCCAATCCGGACGGATGGTTCGGGTCCAATCCAGACGGATGAGATTAGGGCATTCTCCCTCACTTGTGAGATCCAATCTGGACGGATGGGATCGGTTCCTATCAAGATGGATGGGATTAAGGGATTCTCTCTCACCTGTGAGATCCAATCCGTGTGGATGGGATCGGGTCCTATCCAAACGGATTGGAATAATGCATTCTCTCCAGCCTGTGAGATCCAATCCGGATGGATGGGATCAGTTCCTATCCAGATGGATGGGATTAAGGCGTTCTCTCTCGCCTGTGAGATCCAATCCGGACGGATGGGATTAAGGCGTTCTCTCCCGCCTGTGAGATCCAATCCGGACGGATGGTATCGGGTCGTATCTAGACGAATGGGATTAAGGCATTCTCTCTCGCTTGTCAGATCCAATCCGAAAGGATGGGATCGGGTCCTATCCAGACGGATGGGATTAAGGCATTCTCTCTCGCTTATAAGATCCAATCCGGACGGATGGGATCGGGTCCTACCCAGACGGATGGGATTAAGGCATTCTCTCTCGCCTGTGAGATCCAATCTGGACGGATGGGATTGGGTCCTATCCAGACAGATGGGATTGAGGCATTCTCTCTCGCCTGTGTGATCCAATTCCGACGGATGGGATCGGGTCCTATCCAGACGGATGGGATTAAGGAATTCTCTCTCGCCTGTGAGATCCAATCCGGACGGATGGGATTAAGGCAACCTTCTCTCTCACCTATGAGATCCAATCCGGAAGGATGGGATCAAGTCTTATCCGAACGGATGTGATTAAGGCATTCTCTCCCGCCTATGAGATCGAATCCGGACGGATGGGATCGGGTCCTATCTAAACGGATGGGATCAGGTCCTATCCGGATGGATGGGATTAAGGCATTCTCTCTCGCCTATGAGATCCAATCTGGACGGATGGGATCGGGTCCTATCCAGACGGATGGGATTAAGGCATTCTCTCTCCCCTGTGAGATTCAATCCGGACGGATGGGATTGGGTCCTATCCAAACGGATGGGATTAAGGCAATCTCTCCCGCCTGTGAGAACCAATCCGGACGGATGGGATCAGGTCCTATCAGGATGGATGGGATTTAGGCGTTCTCTCCCGCTTGTGAGATCCAGTCCGGAGGAATGGTATCGGGTCGTATCTTGATGGATGGGATTAAGGCCTTCTCTCTCGCTTGTGAGATCCAATCTAGACGGATGGGATCAGGTCCTTTCCAGATGGATGGGATTATGGCATTCTCTCTCGCCTGTGAGATCCAATTCGGACGGATGGGATTGGGTCCTATCCAGACAGATGGGATTAAGGCATTCTCTCTCGCCAGTGAGATCCAATCCGGACGGATGGGATTAAGGCATTCTCTCCCGCCTGTGAGATCCAATCCGGACGAATGCTATCGGGACGTAAATATATGGATGGGATTAAGGCCTTCTCTCTCGCCTGTGAGATCCAATCTGGACGGGTGGGATCGAGTCCTTTCGAGACGGATGGGATTAAGGCATTCAATCTCGCCTGTCAGATCCAATCCGGATGGATGGTATCAGGTCCTATCCAGACGGGTCGGATTTGGGCATTCTCCTTCGCCTGTGATAGTCAATCCGGACGGATGGGATCGGGTCCTATCCAGACGGATGGGATTAAGGCATTCTCTCTCGCTTGTGAGATCCAATCCGGATGGATGGGATCGGATCCTATCTTGACGGATGGGATCAAGGCATTCTCTCCCGCCTGTGAGACCCAATCCGGACGGATGGGATCAGGTCCTATCCGGACGGATGGGATTAAGGCATTCTCTATCGCCTGTGAGATCCAATCCGGACGGATGGGAAAGAGTCCTATCAAGATGGATGGGATTAAGGATTTCTCTCTCGCCTGTGATATCCAATCCGGACGGATGGGATAAGGTCCTATCCAAATAGATGTGATTAAGGCATTCTCTCCCGCCTGTGAGATCCAATCCGGACGGATGCGATAGGGTCCTATTCACACGGATGGGATTAAGGCATTCTCTCCCACCTGTGAGATCCAATCCGGATGGAAGGGATCAGATCCTATCTAGACGGATGGGATTAAGGCATTCTCTCTCGCCTGTGAGATCCAATCCGGACGGATGGGATCATGGCATTCTCTCTCGCCTATGAGATTCAATACGAACTGATGGGATCGGGTCCTATCAAGACGGATGGGATTAAGGACTTCTCTCTCGCCTGTGAGATCCAATCCATACGGATGGGATCGGGTCCTATCCAGACGGATGGGATTATGGCCTTCTCTCTCGCCTGTGAGATCCATTCCGGACGGATGGGATTATGGCCGTGTCCCTCGCCTGTGAGATCCAATCCGGAGGGATGGCATTTGGTCCTATCCAGAAGGATGGGATTAAGGCATTCTCTCTCGCCTGTGAGATCCTATCCGGACGGATGGGATAGGATCCTATCCTGACGGATGGGATTAAGGCATTCTCTCTGGCCTGTGTGATCCAATCCGGATGGATGGGATCGGGTCCTATCTAGATGGATGGGATTAAGGCATTCTCTCCCGCCTGTGAGATCCAATCCGGACGGATGGGATCGGGTCCTATCTAGATGGATGGGAATAAGGCATTCTCTCTCGTTTGTGAGATCCAATCCGGATGGATCGGATCTGGTCCTATCCGGACGGATGGGATTATGGCATTCTCTCTCGCCTGTGAGATCCAATTCGGACGGATGGGATCGGGTCCCATCCAGACGGATGAGATTAAGGCATTCTCTCTCACTTGTGAGATCCAATCTGGACGGATGGGATCGGTTCCTATCATGATGGATTGAATTAAGGCATTCTCTCTCACCTGTGAGATCCAATCCGTACGGATGGGATCGGGTCCTATCCAGACGGATGGGAATAAGGCATTCTCTCCAGCCTGTGAGATCCAATCCAGATGGATGGGATTAAGGCGTTCTCTCTCGCCTGTGAGATCCAATCCGGACGGATGGGAACAGGACCAATCAGGACGGATGGGATTAAGGCATTCTCTCCCGCCTGTGAGATCCAATCCGGACGGATGGTATCGGCTCGTATCTAGATGAATGGGATTAAGGCATTCTCTCTCGCCTGTCAGATCCAATCCGAAAGGATGGGATCGGGTCCTATCCAGACGGATGGGATTAAGGCATTCTCTCTCACTTATAAGATCCAATCCGGACGGATGGGATCGGGTCCTACCCAGACGGATGGGATTTAGGCATTCTCTCTCGCCTGTGAGATCCAATCTGGATGGATGGGATAGGGTCCTATCCAGACAGATGGGATTGAGGCATTCTCTCTCGCCTGTGAGATCCAATTCGGATGGATGGGATCGGGTCCTATCCAGACGGATGGGATTAAGGCATTCTCTCTCACCTGTGAGATCCAATCCGGATGGATGGGATTAAGTCAACCTTCTCTCTCACCTTTGAGATCCAATCCGGAAGGATGGGATCAAGTCTTATCTTACGGATGTGATTAAGGCATTCACTCCCGCCTGTGAGATCGAATCCGGACGAATGGGATCAGGTCCTATCCGGACGGATGGGATTAAGGCATTCACTCTCGACTGTGAGATCCAATCCGGACGGATGGGATCGGGTCCTATCCAGACGGATGGGATTATGGCACTCTCTCTTGCCTGGGAGATCCAATCCGGACGGATGGGAACGGGTCCAATCCTGACAGATGGGATTAAGGCATTCTTTCTCGCCAGTGAGATCCTATCCGGAAAGAAGGGATCAGGTCCTATCAGGATGGGTAGGATTAAGGCACCTTCTCTCTCGCCTGTGAGATCCAATCTGGACGGATGGGAACGGGTCCTATCCTGACAGATGGGATTAAGGCATTCTCTCCCGCCTGTGAGATCCAATCCGGACGGATGGGATCAGGTCCTATTCTGATGGATGGGATTAAGGCATTCTCTCCCGCCTATGAGATCGAATCGGGACGGAAGGGATCGGGTCCAATCCGGACGGATGGGATTAAGGCATTCACTACAGCCGGTGAGATCCAATCCGGACGGATGGGATTAGGTCCTATCCAAACGGATGGGATTAAAGCACTCTCTCTCGTCTGTGAGATCCTATCCAGACGGATGGGATCGGGTCCTACTAAGACGGAAGGGATTAAGGAACTCTCTCTCGCCTGTGAGATCCCATCCGGACGATGGGATCGGGTCCTATCCTGACAGATGGGATTAAGGCATTCTCTCTTGCCTATGAGATCCAATCCGGACGGATGGGATCGGGTCCTAACCAGATGGATGGGATTAATGACTTCTCTCTCGCCTGTGAGATCCAATCCGGACAGTTGGGATCGGGTTCTATCCAGACGGATGGGATTAAGGCATTACCTCTCGCCTGTCAGATCTAATCCGGACGGATGGGATCAGGTCCAATCCAAACGGATGGGAATAAGGCATTCTCTCTCACCTGTGAGATCCTATTCGGACGGATGGGATCCGGTCCAATCTGGACGGATGGGATTAAGGCACCTTCTCTCTCGCTTGTGTGATCCAATCCCAACGGATGGGATCAGGTCCCATCCAGACGGATGTGATTAAGGCATTCTCTCCCGCCTGTGAGATCCAATCCAAACGGATGGGATCTGCTCCTATCCGTACTGATGGGAATAAGGCATTCTCGCCCGCCTGTGAGATCCAATCCAGACGGATGGGATCAAGGCATTCTCTCTCGCCTGTGAGATCCAATCTGGATGGATGGCATCGGGACCTATCTAGACGGATGGGATCAAGGCATTCACTCTCGCCTATGAGATCCAATCAGGACAGATGGGATCTGGTCCTATCCAGACGGAAGGGATTAAGGCCTTCTCTCTCGCCTGTGGGATCCATTCCGGACGGATGGGATCGGGTCCTATCCAGACGAATGGGATTAAGGCCTTCTCTCACGCCGGTGAGATCCAATCCGGACGGATGGGATCGGGTCCGATCCAGATGGATGGGATTATGGCATTCTCTCTCTCCTGCGAGATCCTATCCAGACGGATGGGATCGGATCCTATCCAGACGGATGGGATTACGGCAGTCTCTCCCGCCTGTGATATCCAATCCGGACGGATGGGATTACGACAGTCTCTCTCGCCTGTGAGATCCAATCCGGACGAATGGGATCATGTCCTATCCAAATGGATGGGATTATGGCATTCTCTCTCACCTGTGAGATCCAATCCGGACGGATGGGATCATGCCCTATCTGAACGGATGGGATTAAGGCATTCTCTCTCGCCTGTGAGATCCAATCTGGACGGATGGGATCGAGTCCTATCCAGATGGATGGGATTTCGGCATTCTCTCTCGCCTGTGATATCCAATCGGGACGGATAGGATCAGGTCCTATCCAGACTGGTCGGATTAGGGTATTCTCCCTCACCAGTGATAGTCAATCCGGACGGATGGTATCGGGTCCTATCCAGACGGATGGGATTAAGGCATTCTCTCTCGCTTGTGAGATCCAATCTGGATGGATGGGATCGGGTCCTATCTAGACGGATGGGATCAAGGCATTCTCTCCCGCCTGTGAGACCCAATTCGGACGGATGGGATTAAGGCATTCTCTATCGCCTGTGAGATCCAATCCGGACCGATGGGATCGAGTCCTATCCAAACGGATGGGATTAAGGCATTCTCTCTCGCTGTGAGATCCAATCCGGACAGATGGGATAGGGTCCTATCCGGACAGATGGGATTAAGGCATTCCCTCCCGCCTGTGAGATCCAATCCGAACGAATGGGATAGGGTCCTATTCAGACGGATGGGATTATGGCATTCTCTCCCACCTGTGAGATCCAATCCGGACGGAAGGTATCAGATACTATCCGAACGGATGGGATTAAGGCATTCTCTCTCGCTTGTGAGTTCCTATCCGGACGGATGGGATCAAGGCATTCTTTCTCGCCTATGAGATCCAATCCGGACGGATGGGATCGGGTCCTATCCAGACGGATGGAATTACGGACTTCTCTCTCGCCTGTGAGATCCAATCCATACGTATGGGATCGGGTCCTATCCAGACAAATGGGATTACGGCCTTCTCTCTCGCCTGTGAGATACAATCCGCACGGATGGGATTAAGGCCGTCTCCCTCGCCTATGAGATCCAATCCGGACGGATGGGATTTGGCCCTATCCAGAAGGATGGGATTAAGGCATTATCTCTCGCTTGTGAGATCCTATCCGGACGGATGGGATAGGATCCTTTCCTGACGGATGGGATTAAGGCATTCTCTCTCGCCTGTGTGATCCAATCCGGACGGATGGGATCAGGTCCTATCAAGATGGATGGGATTAAGGCATTCTCTCCCGCCTGTGAGATCCAATCCGGACAGATGGGATCGGGTCCTATCTAGATGGATGGGATTAAGGCATTCTCTCACGCCTGTGAGATCCAATCCGGATGGATGGGATCTGGTCCTATCCGGACGGATGGGATTATGGCAGTCTCTCTCGCCTGTGAGATCCAATCCGGACGGATGGGATCGGGTCCTATCCGGACGGATGGGATCGGGTCCTATCTTGGCGGATGGGATTATGGCATTCTCTCTCGCCTGTGAGATCCAATCCGGACAGATGGGATCGGGTCCTATCTAAACGGGTGGGATCAGGTCCTATCCGGACGGATGGGATTAAGGCATTCTCTCTCGCTTGTGAGATCCAATCTGGATGGATGGGATCGGGTCCTATCCAGACGGATGGGATTAAGGCATTCTCTCTCGCCTGTGAGATCCAATCCAGACGGATGGGATTGGGTCCTATCCAGACGAATGGGATTAAGGCAATCTCTCTCGCCTGTAAGATCCAATCCGGACGGATGGGATCAGGTCCTATCAGGACGGATGGGATTTAGGCGTTCTCTCCCGCCTTTGAGATAGTGTCCGGAGGAATGTTATCGGGTCGTATCTAGACGGATGGGATTAAGGCCTTCTCTCTCGCTTTTGAGATCCAATCCGGACGGATGGGATCGGGTCCTTTCCAGACGGATGGGATTATGGCATTCTCTCTCGCCTGTGAGATCCAATCCAGACAGATGGGATTGCGTCCTATCCAGACGGATGGGATTAAGGCATTCCCTCTCGCCAGTGAGATCCAATCCGGACGGATAGGATTAGGTCCTATCAGGACAGATGGGATTATGGCATTCTCTCCCGCCTGTGAGATCCAATCCGGACGAATGCTATCGGGTCGTATCTAGACGGATGGGATTAAGGCCTTCTCTCGCGCCTATGAGATCCAATCCGGACGGGTGGGATCGAGTCCTTTCCAGACGGATGGGATTAAGGCATTCAATCTTGCCTGTCTGATCCAATCCGGATGGATGGGATCTGGTCCTATCCAGACGGGTCGGATTTTGGCATTCTCCCTCGCCTGTGTTAGTCAATCCGGACGGATGGGATCGGGTCCTATCCAGACGGATGGGATTAAGGCATTCTCTCTCGCTTGTGAGATCCAATCTGGATGGATGGGATCGAGTCCTATCTTGACGGATGGGATCAAGGCATTCTCTCCCGCCTGTGAGACCCAATCCGGACGGATGGGATCAGGTCCTATCAGGACGAATGGGATTAAGGCATTCTCTATCGCCTGTGAGATCCAATCCGGACGGATGGGATCGAGTCCTATCCAGACGGATGGGATTAAGGCATTCTCTCTCGCC
>JAMKQA010015516.1:0-33728 GCA_024699735.1 Posidonia australis
AGAAACAGAGAAGAAAGACAAATTTACATAAATGTTAGAATGCAGATTTTTGCATACAGATTTTACACATAAGGTATTCTACACATGGAGCAATCATCACATCATAAAGTTCTCATGTAAACAGCAAGAAAACAAATTATCTATAAAGTTCATGGCATGTTTTATTCAGTGCAACAACTAAGATTAAAAGTAAAAGAAAAGAGAGGATCCTACCTTTTCCTAAGTATTCCTTCTTAGAAAACCCAAGATAATACGATCCTTGTTGCTTTGAAAGGGCTGGGGATGCTCTAGAATGCAAGGGTATGCTTAAGAAACGAGAATGGGTTGCTGAAATCAGTAGCTAGCTTGCTCATGATCCTCCAAATGGCTACCTATGGGGGTCTTTATATAGGATTTTGCAAAGGTAACTCCAATGCAATGCAGGCAGCCTCGTAAACGAAGTGCCTGGCGTAGATTCCATGGCATATTCACTGGTGAAGGTTACAGACATGGGAGGTGGAAAGCCAGTAGCAGCAGCCTGAGAAGTGGTTGTGCACCAGGATGGTGCGCCAGCCTGGTGCTCCAGCTAGGTGCTCCTGCTTGGTGCTCTAGCTAGGTGCTCAATATTGGTGCTCCAACTTGGTGCTCTCCCCTACCTGTATGAATTTCTAATTGGGCTACGGGCCTGCTATAGGTTTGTGGTTGGTTTAGCTAATGGGATTGAGTTTGGCACATCCAAAGCAACATTTGGAAAGTTTATCTATGAGCCACCTCAAAATCGGGGTGTCTACAGATGCCCCACCCTGAGCTAGATCGAGGGACGAAAGGAAGAAAAACCGACGCTCAAGGTTGACAAGATACCCCATTTTGAGGTTACAGAAGGATGGTGTTTGTTGTAGGCAGTAAGTCACTTATCCGTTCGATGCACCGAAAGTCATGACGTGTTGCCAAATGCAAATGCAACTGCGAAATGCGTGCAACTGCTGATCTAAATGCCAGAAATGTGATGCCAATGCAAAAAAAATAAATGCAAGAGCCGATCTTGAAAGCCGATGCAAAATTGATACTTGACGTAAAAATGGATGCTTGTAAGGCGATGCAATGCTGATGCTAGTGCTGAAATAATGGCAAAGATAAAAGAAATCCCACACATAGATGGAACCATTGGCAGGAAAATGAGAAGTTGTCAGACTCATCAATCAGATTATTGAGGGTATCAACCTGAGGAGGATGGATATGACAAGTCAGCTAAGCCCTGTCATCTGGATCGCCAAACAGCATGACGGTTGTTAACCATGTAGTTGGGGATACCAGCCCAAAGATAGGAGCATGACAAACATACTATTTGTCAAAGAAGAAAGAAAGGGCCCGATCCGCATGGACTTAGGGCAAGCAAAGGGATTTGGCGCCTGGAAAAAACCAAAAGAGAAAAGGATAGAAAAGGACCTTGACCGCCCGGTCAAAAGGTCAAGCAGCTGGATTTCGTGCCCGCGAAAATCCAAGGAACAGGAAAGGAAATGACCTCAATTGCCCAGCCGAAACTTGACTTCGACCACCCGGTCAAAAGCCAAGGAGAAGGATTTCACACATGCGAAAATCCAAAAGAAACTGACCTTGACCACCCGATTAAAGGTTGACTCTGACTGCCCGATCAGAAGCCGCAGAAAATGATTTTGCACCCACAAGAATCCAAGGAAAAGGATATGGCCTTGACCACCTGGTCAAAAGGTCAACCGCTAGATTTTACGCCTGCGAAAATCCAAGGGAAAGGAATATGACCTTGACCGCCCGGTCAAAAGCCAAGGAAAAGGATCTCGTGCGAGCAAAAATCCAAAAAGAAAGGGATAAGGACCTTGACCGCCCGGTCAAAAGGTCAAACAGCTGGATTTCGCACCCGTGAAAATCCAAGGGGAAGGTTATGACCTTGACAACCCAGTCACATGGTCGAACAATTGGATTTCACGCCCGAGAAAATCCAAGGAAAGGATATGACCTTGACCACCCGGTCAAAAGGTCAAACAACTGGATTTCGCGCCCGCGAAAATCCAAGGAAAGGATATAACCTTGAATACCCGGTCAAAAGGTTGAACAACAAGATTTCATGCCCGCAAAAATCCAAGGAAAGGATATGACCTTGACCGCCCAGTCAAAAGGTCGAACAACTGGATTTCGCGGCCGCGAAAATCCAAGGAAATGATATGACCTTGATCGCCTGGTCAAAAGGTCGAACAACTGAATTTCGCGCCCACCAAAATCCAAGGAAAGGATATGACCTTGACCACTCGGTCAAAATGTCGAACAACTGGATTTCACGCCCGCGAAAATCCAATGAAGGGGACCCAGACCGCCTAGTCACAAGGTCAACAGTTGGATTTCGCGCCTACGAAGATCCAAGGAAGGGGACCCTGACTGCCTGGTCACAAGGTCAACCGCTGGATTTCACGCCTACGAAAATCCAAGGAAGCGGACCTTGACCGCCTGGTCAAAAAGGTCAAACAAAAGGATCTCGCACCCACGAGGAGAAAAGGAAAAGAAATGACCTTGAATGCCCGGTCAAAGGTCGACTCTGACTGCCTAGTCAGAAGACAAGGAAAAGCAACAGAAATGACCTTGACAGCACGATCAAAGGTCGACTCTAACCTCCCGGACAGAAGCGATGGAAAAGGATCTCGCGCCTGCGAGAATCCAAGGAAAGAAAAGGAAATGACCATGACCACCCGGTCAAAGGTCGACTCTGACCGCCTGGTTAGAAGCCAAGGAAAAGGATACGACCTTAACCGCTCGGTCAAAAGATCAACAGCTAGATCTCGCGCCCGCGAAAATCCAAGGAAAAGGATATGACCTTGACCGCCCTGTCAAAAGGTCAACAGCTGGATCTTGCGCCTGCGAAAATCCAAGGAAAAGGATAGAAGGATCTCATCCGCCCGGTCGGAGAATCCAAGGAAACAAGAAGCAATAATCCCTTGATTGTCCCCTAGGAAAGAAACTGGCTGCAATTGCGCTCCGATGGGCAAAATTGTGACAGTGCTTGCTGCTGGTGCTGCTGGCACGGAAACTGGTGTTTTGCTGAGATGCATGCAATATCCTCTGAAAGAATCTCGTTGGAGTCTTGATCTCAACTGACTTTGTTTGTGAGTTTGCAAGGACAAAGCTAGGGCATGTTCGCAATTTTCTAAAACTAGGGGGCCTTGTTGCAAATTTCCTGATATGACAAACTTTTGATTGTTGTGTTGTTGTGGGTTATTCTGCACACTTCACTGTGTAAAGGGGCTTTTTGGCAAGTTACCCATCAGGTGAATTCGTGAAGAGTAGTGCATGTGCTTTTCTTGGCAGTCTTGAAGACTGCAGAGTGCGGAGGACAACAATGCAATTCTTGCAGCCATTCTGCACTTTAGACCTTGGAAATGAAACTATTTGCATTGCTGGTATATGATGGGGTCCACTGGGTAACTATCATAATTGCCAAATCATATCTGCCTGGGCATCTAACCATGGTGACACCAAAGCATTGTTCTGTTGTTCTGCAAACATTGATTGGTGCACTAATTGCTGAGGACGGTGAGCAACTGCGGGTTTGCGGCGTGCCCTCTTCATTGTTGAATATTGCCACAGTTGAGGTGAGCTGGCACTTGTTATGCACTTTGGCTAGATTCTGGAAAACCTCTTTCCATACCTTTCGCTTCAGGTAGACAGAGTTTACTCTCGCCTTGGAAGAAGTCCGCCAGACCTACAAGCTATTGCTATGCATGCCACCAACCTGTTTCATGTGTCGTGACGGCTACGCTTCTGTGAACTGACAGGCTTATCCTGAAGTGCTTGCGAGAAGCCTCATCTGCATGCTCCCAAAAGTAGTATTGTCCCTACGATCTTCTTGACTTAGAAAGGCAGCTGGCATGCCCCTAGTCAAAGACCTGTTCTCAACCAAAGAGCAGTTAACATACCCCTGGCTAAAGATCCTTTTTTTTTTGCCAAAATTCCAACTCAAAAGGCAGCTGGCATGCCCTTGGTTGGAACGTAGGAAAACGCCTTGCAAAGCAATGCAAAGTGTGAAAGTGGTGAACTCTCCAATGCTAAATACCAAATGATTTATGTAGAACTCATAAGATGGAAGCAAGATTTATGCATGGTTTAGAGAAGATATGCCCTCAGCACCGAGGAAGCCTTCATTGCCTGCTACAAGGGACTAGAATGTCCTCAACTCACTTGATGCTACTAGGATTCCTGGGTTTATGGTGGCTCTCACTCAACCAATGGATTCTTTGAGATAAAATGGGCTCCATGCCAAACTCCTACGGCCCTACACCTACTTTTTTTGATAATTCATTTTTCTTTTACTCCCTCACCGGCATGTTGACTTACACTATCCCTGTTTGGAGGTAATAAACACCTAGGCTGGGGGATGGCTGCTCTCTTACTTTTTGATGTAAAAAGGGTGGCTAGTCCCTTTATAAATGTGGCTTTTGTAGGTGTATGCTTCTACTCCTCTCCAAGTTATGTGATAGGGATAGAGTCGTCTTGCATGCCTTTCTCATTGGAGCTGACTTCTATCTTCAACTTTTATCTTCTTATTTCTTTTGTGCTCTAAAGTCTATGTTTGTTTTTTCTTTTTTTTTAATGCTCGCACTCTCACTTTCATCCTACCATTTTGTCTCCCTCACGAGGTATAGGTCCCTTAGGAATTTATACATTTCGCCCACTTTCCCACGAATACTGGCTCCCTTACCTCCTAGGTCACACAGGTAGTAACGTGTGAGGAGGATCAAAACTCTTCCTAAGCAAGCTGGCTTCCGACTTTCCTCATCGGGCAATGGTTATGCCAATGTTCATATTATGATTACAATACCAAAAGAAAGTACAATGCACATGACACAATTTATGTGACGTTTGGATGCAATAAATAGGAAAGATAAAGATGCATGGCCTTTAATGAAATGCTTTGCAAGGCTCGGGAGTGGCCAACGATCACTGATAGTACTTTCAATTAGGAGATGCTAACGAGCGATGACCATTGGTCTAGCACACTCTCTTTCTGATTGAAGGACCATGGTTGAAGTTTGGTCTTGGTGATTCAAGCTGCAGTGGTGAAACAGTTGTTTTCCCTCCTTGATGTTGTTGTGCTTTGTTAGGTCCTCTGCGAGCACTTTCAATTGTTCTTGGAATGAAAATGCCCAGATCTCCAACTGTGTCATCTGTCATGCTCTCCAAGTTTGCCTTCTGAGCAAGATGTTGTACTGCCATTGCTTGACGCACTGCCAACTGTTCTAACTTTGCTAAGCATTGTACAACTCTGAAACTGCTTACAGGTCTGCTCTGACAATGAATGACCATTGAGGCTATGAACAAACTCTGGCTTGGATTCAAGATGCCTGTACTGGTGAAGTTAGTTAAATCATGGGAAATGATCATCTTTGGGGACTTACCTGAGCGCAAGGGATCTCTTCCGCTTGTTCCAATTCTCGTATCCCAATTCATCGTGCTCTATTTGTTCTTCTACCTTGACTGGTTTGGCGATTCCTTAGTCGTATCGCCCAAGGGATTCCTTTCTCGTATCCCCAGTTGCGACACGAGTTTTTGACCATCAGATGGGGATTACTACGAATGGCCAAATGGCAGGAATGGAATTGACCGACTTAAACTGGTTGACATGGTACAAAACATTATAGGTTCAGGCTTGAAGCGGACGGGGTTTGAAGCTGAACAATGAGACTGCCTCAATGGGAGGACGAATCAAACTAAAGACTCCCCAAAATCACCAAAGAGGATAAATACCACTGACATGGGAAAGGGGAGAATACAATAAGATTGGTAAGAAAAATAAAGGATCAGATAAAATCAACAAGAAAAAAAGGAATTGACTCTTGAGGGGCCTGCTGCTCCCAGGTCTGAATGCTGAGGTAAAGGCTGTCAAACTATGCTGGGTTGTGCTGGTGGTGCTTGTGTGGTTGTTGATGTGGGCTCAGGGCCTGCCACCTATGTGTTAATCACAATGACCTTTTGGTCAATCAAGTCCTGGATCGCGTTCCTTAATATGAGACAATTGTCCATCAAGTGACCTGTGACTCGATAGAAATTGCAGAACGCATTCGCATTATACCAGGCAGGAAGCGGACATGGTGGTGGGCACACCTCAGGCAACCTCAGTAGGGATGCGACTTTGGGAAATACCACGCTTAAAGGCTCCACTAAAGGGGTATAGTGGCGCCTATCACGGTGTTGCCGCCTTTGCTCCGGATGTGCCAATGGCGGGCGCACCACCACCTAAGGGGTAGGATAAATTGGAGTTGCAGTGGGAGTGATGTGTGGTGCATGTGGTGCTCTAGCTGTGGGTGTGGGTGCATAAACTAATTGATGCTGAGGGGGCGGATGGACATTCGCCGGTGCAGTAGGGGATCTTATGTAAGAAATTGTATCCTTGGAGGGATCTGGCCTCCGGAGTGGATTGGCGTTGTGGTTGCCGTTGTTGTTGCTGCTGCTAGCGCCACTATGTGAGGAAGTGGCTTGCTTGGCAAATGCAAAGAGTGTTGGAAAATTGCCGCCGCGCAGTGAACTCTCAACACGGGCACCCACCCGAAGCAAAGCAAAAAAAGTGGTGACTGGCTGTATGCTGAGCAGAGGCCCGACTGCTGGCTGTGCTCCTCGAACCACGATCTCCATAGACTCCTCATCGGAGGGCCTGTCTTTGACCTGCAAAGCCAAGGATTGTCAACGTCCAACATACTCCCCAAATGTTTCTTGGGGCCTCTGCTAAATTGCGACTAAGTCCTCGCGCTTTGGGACTAGGTCGAGGTTAAAGGAATACTGTTCGAGGAATGCCTGTGTAAGGTCGTCCGAAATCTTGATGGTGGCCATGTCGAGGGAAGTGAACCACTTCAACATGGGCCCTATAAGACTCTTCTGGAACAGGCGGATTAACAACCTTTCGTCAGCTTGGAGTTGGGCGAGGTCACTGCAATAGCCCTTGAGGTGGGAAATCGGGCTGCCCCTACCATTGTATTTTTTGAACACCGGGTTTTGAAAGTTTGGTGGGAGAGTCACATATGGAAAATAACAAAGGTCTTGGAATTGGTAGGACCGACGGTCCCTGCCTTGCACTTGTCGGAGTGTGCGCTCTAAATCATTGACCCTTGCAAGGAGAGCGTCTGGAGCTACTGCAATCGTGGATTGTGCAGCCGTGGCGGGTGCCACGTACACTGTATGGGTCGCCCCTAAGGGCTCCTCCAGATCCACCATTCCGCCGTTTGGTGCTATGACAGGATGGCCAGTGTACCCGTGCATGGGTGCTGTGTGCTGTGGGACAAAAGATGAACCCTGTGTTTGGTACATGGGTGACGATAAGGCAAGGGGTGGTGCTATAAGAGTTGTAGAATGCAGGAGCAAGAGATGTTGGACTGGAATGGCCCCTAGTACTACGCTCACGGCGGGTTGTGCTCCCGCCAGCCTAGAAGGCTGGCCACCAGATAATGGAGATGCATGTTGCGGTGGGTGTTGTGGCGGTGTTGCAAATGGCAATGTCGACACCCCTATCGCCAGGGAGATGAGGGATGGCGATGGCTGTGGGGGTGGTGCAGTGGGTGCAATCTAGGGTCCTAGGGCCGGTTGCAAAGGCAACTCGGGAGTCGAGAAAGACAAACCTGAAACGGGCTGCAGCACTAGTGCCAATCCCTACAACTGCTAGGCGAGAGTCGACATTTGTTGCAGTTGCGCGGTCATGGGATCATCACTAGGGGCTCCAAAGGATGGAGGCAAAACAGGGATAGAGGAGTCAGGAAGCTAAGACCCCAACTGTCCAAACTAGGGAGAAGCTACTACAGAGACAGCCGCAGTTGGAGGGGGGTTGGGAAACACATAGCCCTGAGGAGGAAAAGCAAAAGGAGTCTGGGAGGAGGTCATGGAAACAGCATCAACTACTGAGGCCCCAATGTAGCAGAAGACCAAGATGATGGTCCCGAATGCGGGGTAGCCACAGGGACACGGAACTAGGGTGACAGAGGTCCACCGGACGCTAAGGCAAAAGTGGAGGCAACAGTGATAACAGGGACAGAGACAAAGGAAGGGTACGCCAAAATGGAGACCTCCTCTATGACAGTAGAGGAAAAGGGCTCGCTGGCATATTGGGCCATGGCAGAGCGCGAGCGGGTACGGATCAGACAACAGCTAGGAATGAGAGGACAGATCCTAGGATGAGCTATCGTCGAAAGTGACGGATAACTCGGGAGACGTGGTTGAGAATGGAGTCGCAAATAGAGTCAACGAAAGGAAAGGTCTCGAGCTCAGGCTAAGGAAACTCGCACGCTGACAAGAATTCTATGCACATAAACAAACAAGTTAGACAAGATGCAATGTTTATGGTGGTATGAGATGCAAAATGCATGAAAGCCTCTAGTATGCACTCCCTCGCAACCTAAGGGTGTCCTACCAAGCCGTCTATTTCGGGTTCACATAGGGGTGAATGGGTCTCCGACTCAAGGTTAGAAAGATTAAGGACCCCATCCTGAATCCCAGCCAAAGCTTAGGCAGTGAACGGGTGATGCGTTTGGGGCCTCGTCCTCTGCCAAAGCAGTAGGTTGTACCCTCTACTAACACCGACACGACCCCGAACAAGGGGGGACAAACCCGATATTTCATCCCATGCCAAAGCCATAGGATGAGACATCAAGAAATGTCCTTCACAAACTGTATAGGCGGACTCAGGAGAGGAGAAAATGCATGCCCTATATGATGAACGCAAAGCATGCTTTAAGTTTTTTACTTGCAAGTTTATTAAACTGTGGAGGAAATTTTGCAATTTGTCATTGGTTTGCCTTATGTTTTATTGATTTTGGTTTTTATATTTTCATTAACCAAATGGGGAGAGCAAACATGTCTCTAATCTCCTAAGCATGGCATATACAAGAAGGGAAAGGAACATGCAAATCAGCCATGAATTAACAAACAAAAGCATGTGCAAATTATGTGCAATAGTGGTGACATAGCAAATGTGTAAAAAGGAAACACCCATTATACAAAGGCATGCATGCAAGAAAGACACCACTTTTAAAAGGGACAACAATGCAAGGCATAGAAATAGGCATGCAAGGGGGAAAGGCAAAGTAAATGAGAAATTCAAAACAAAAGCTGGGATCTGGTTATCCCCAGTGGAGTCGCCAGTTCCTGTAACCATGCCAGCGACAACCTCAGGATTGACGGGAAAGGCCAAATGCGCGAGGATCGGCAAAGTCACGGCAAATCAATAAAAATAATGATAAAATGCAAGAGTCGCCACCTAGTCTATTTAAAAAAACGGAAGACGAGGAAAACCGCTTAAAATATTCAAATCATGCAAATAAGCCAATGGAAAAGAATGTCTTAAACCTGAAATGGGCAAGGATCCCTGTTACACACGAGGAAGGTATTAGGCACCCTCGTGAGCCCGAAAATTAGTCTTTCTATGGGTTTCTCATTTACTTATATGAAATGTCGACTTTTCAACCTTTTCTATACGCCCGAGGGCGATATGCAATGCCATGCTATGGTGTCATATGCTAAACATGGGTGTGTGGGCTATAGGGTGTGTCCTAATGCTCAGAAAGGTCACTCGTACAGTGGGTCAAGCACCAGTGCAATGATATGGCACGGATATGATCAAAAGATCTAACAACATCGAGTGATTTTCATCCTTGCTTTACCAAATGCAAAATATGATCTATCATGCATGTAAAAGGTTAAAAACAGAATTGGGTCTTCCTGATATATCAAGGAAGAAAACCAAAGAAGACTAGAAGCAAATAAAAACGGGAAAACATGCCAAAAATCATGCGAAAAGCTGCTGTATGCTATTGAAAAACAGGCTGATATGCCTGTTTGGTGCACCAGACTAGTGCTCCAGTCTAGTGCGCCACCTAGTTGCTCTAGTGGGGCTAGGAAGATGTGCCAAGGAAAACACCAGAAAGCCATGCAGTGCAATGCCATGTAATATAATGGGTTCCAGAATGTTATGCAATGCAATGTCCTTGTAAACTCATGAAATGTAATTTAAATATCTAAGAAAATCCAAGCTTGAAAAGATAACATGGATCTTGTGCTCAAGGGCTGCAAGTCTCACACAAGATCACACCCTTTTCATGCTAAATAAAAGCAACAAGATTCATCCATGCTACCTGGATCAAGGTTAGAAAGATTAAGGTCCTCGTTCTGAATCCCAGCCAAAGCTTAGGCAGTGAACGGGTGATGCGTTCGGGGCCTCGTCCTTTGCCAAAGCCGTAGGCTGTACCCTCTACTAGCACTAACACGACCCCGGACAAGGGGGGACAAACCCGATATTTCATCCCACGCCAAAGCCACTATATGAGACATCAAGAAATGTCCTTCACAAAATGTATAAGCGGACTCAGGAGAGGAGAAAATGCATGCCATATATAATGAATGTAAAGCATGCTTTAAGTTTTTTACTTGCAAGTTTATTAAATCGTGGGGGAAAATTTGCAATTTGTCACTTGTTTGCCTTATGTTTTATTGATTTTGGTTTTTATATTTTCATTAACCAAATGGGGAGAGCAAATGTGTCTCTAATCTCCTAAGCATGGCATATACAAGAAGGGAAAGAAACATGCAAATCAGCCATGAATTAACAGACAAAAGCATGCGCAAATTATGTGCAACAGCGGTGACATAGCAAATGTGTAAAAAGGAAACACCCATTATACAAAGGCATGCATGCAAGAAAGACACCCCTTATAAAAGGGACAACCAACCAAAAGGGAGAATGGTATGTTTCGGACTTACCAGCCAAAAGGAAGACTGGTAAGTTTCAAACATACTTACTAAAAGGAGAAAGGTAAGTTTGAGTCTTACCGACCATTGGGAGAACAGTAAGTTTCAGACTTACTAGCCAAAAGTGAGAATGGTAGGTTTCAGACTTAACGACCAAAAGGAGAATGGTAAGTTTTGGACTTATTGGCCAAAGGGAGATTGGTAAGTTTTGGACTTACCGACAAAGGAGGATTGGTAAGTTTCTGACTTACCAGCCAATGGGAGAATGGTAAGTTTTGGACTTACTGACCAAAGGAAGAATGGTAAGTTTCGGACTTACCGTCCAAAGGCAGAATGGTAAGTTTCGGACCTACCGTCCAAAGGGAGAATGGTAAGTTACGGACCTAACAACAAAAGGGAGAATGGTATGTTTCGGACCTAACGAGCATAGGGAAAATGGTAAATTTCAGAACTTCCGACTGAAGGGAGAATGGTAAGTTTCAGACTTACTAGCCAAATGGTGAATGGTAAGTTTCAGACTTACCGTCCAAAGGCAGAATGGTAAGTTTTGGACTTACCGTCCAATGGGAGAATGGTAAGTTTTGGACGTCCCGACCAAAGGGAGAATAGTAAGTTTCGAACTTACCAGCCAAATGGTGAATAGTAAGTTTCAGACTTACCAACCAAAGGAAGAATGGTAAGTTTCAGATTTACCGACCAAAGGGAGAATAGTTAGTTTCAGACTTTCCAGCCAAGAGGGAGAATGGTAAGTTTTGGACTTGCTGACTAAAAGAAAAATGGCAACTTTCAAACATGTCAGCCAACGGGTGAGTGGTAAGTTTCGGCCTTACCGACTAAAGGGAGAATGATAAGTTTCGGACTTACCAGCCAAAGGGAGAATGATAAGTTTCGGACTTACCGACTGAAGGGAGAATGGTAAGTTTTGGACTTACCGAACACTGGGAGAATCGTAAGTTTCGGACTTACCAGCCAAAACAGAGAATGGTAAGTTTCAGACATACAGACCAAAGGGAGAATGGTAAGTTTCTGACTTACCGTCCAATGGGAGAATGGTTAATTTCGGACTTACCGCCAAAAGAGAGATTGATAAGTTTTGGACATACCAGCCAAAAGGGTGAATGGTAAGTTTTGGACTTACCGACCAAAGGGAGAATGGTAAGTTTCAGACTTACTAGCAAAGAAAGAATGGTAAGTTTCAGACTTACCGACCAAAGGGAGATTGGTAAGTTTCAAACTTACCGACCAAAGGTAGAATGGTAAGTTTCGGACTTACCGGCCAATGGGAGAATGGTATGTTTCGGACCAACCGACCAAAGTGAGAATGGTAAGTTTTGGACCTACCGACCAAAGAGGGAATGGTATGTTTCGGACCTATTGACCAAAGGGAGAATGGTAAGTTTCAGCCTTACTGTCTAAAGGGAGATTGGTTAGTTTCGGACCTACCGACCAAAGTGAGATTGGCAAGTTTCGGACCTACTAACCCTCGGGAGAATGGTAAGTTTCATACTTACCGACCAAAGAGAGAATGGTAAGTTTCGGACTTACAAGCCAAATGGGAGAATGGTAAGTTTCGAACATACTGACCATAGGGAGAATGGTGAGTTTTCGACTTACCGACCAGAGGGAGACTGGTATGTTTCGGACTTACCCACCAAATGGAAGAATGGTAAGTTTCTGACTTACCGACCAAAGGGAGAATTGTTAGTTTCGGACTTACTGGCCAAAGGGAGAATGGTATGTTTCGGACTTACCGACAAAAGAGAGAATGATAAGTTTTGGACATACGAGCCAATGGGAGGATGGTAAGTTTAGGACTTACTGACCAAAGTGGGAATGGTAAGTTTCGAACTTACCAGTCGAAAAGAGAATGGTACGTTTCAGACTTACCGACCAACGGGAAAATACTTAGTTTCAGACTTACCGACCAATGGAAGAATGGTAAGTTTCAGAGTTACCAGCCAATGCGAGAATGGTATGATTCGAACTTACCGACAAAAGGGAGAATGGTATGTTTTGGACTTACTAGCCGTAGGGAGAATGATTAGTTTCTGACTTACCAATCGAAGGGAGAATGACAAGTTTCTATCTTACCTACCAAAACAGAGAATGGTAAGTTTCGGACTTACTGACCGTTGGGAGAATGGTAAGTTTCGGACCTACCGTCCAATGGGAGAATAGTAAGTTTCAGAGTTACCGTCCAAAGAGAGAATGGTAAGTTTCGTACTTACCAGCCAAAAAGGAGAATGGTAAGCTTGGGACTTACTGGCCCGTGGGAGAATGGTAAGTTTCGAACTTATCAGTCAAAGGGAGATTGGTATGTTTCGTACTTACGGACCAAAGGTAGAATGGTATGTTTCAAACTTACCGACCAATGGGAGAATGGTAAGTTTCGGACCTACTGACCAAAGGGAGAATGGTAAGTTTCAGACTTACCGACGGAAGGGAGAATGGTAAGTTTCGGACCTACCGACCAAAGTGAGAATGGTTAGTTTCAGACCTACCAACCAAAGAGAGAATGGTAAGTTTCAGACTTATCGACCAAAGAGAGAATGGTAAATTTCGGACTTACCGCCCAACGGGAGAATGGTAAGTTTCGGACTTATCAGTTAAAAGGGAGAATGGTAAGTTTCAGACATACTGACCAAAGGAAGAATGGTAAGTTTTAGTCTTACCGACCAAAAGGAGAATGGTATGTTTCGGACTAACCAGCCAAAAGTAAGAATGGTAAGTTTCGGACTTACCGACCAAAGGGTGAATGTTTAGTTTCGGACTTACTGGGCAAAGGGTGAATGGTAAGTTTCGGACTTACCGACCAAAGGGAGAATGCTAAGTTTCGGACTTTCCAACCAATGGGAGAATGGTAATTTTCGGACTTACCGACCATAGGGAGATTGGTAAGTTTCGGACTTACCGGCTAAAGGGAGAACGGTAAGTTTCGGACTTACCGACCAAAGAGAGAATGGTAAGTTTCGGACTTACCAGCCAAACGAAGAATGCTAAGTTTCGGACTTACCGACCAATGGGTGAATGGTAAGTTTCGGACGTACCGACCAAAGGGAGATTGATAAGTTTCGGACTTACCAGCCAAGTGGGAGAATGGTAAGTTTCGGACGTACAGTCCAAAGGGAGAATGGTAAGTTTCGGTCCTACCGACCAAAGGGAGAATGGTAAGTTTCGGAACTACTGACCGTAGGGAGAATGGTAAGTTACGGACCTCCCGGCCAAAGGGTGAATGGTAAGTTTCAGACTTACCGGCTAAAGGGAGAATGGTAAATTTCGGACCTACCGGCCAAAGGGGGAATGGTATGTTTCGGACTTACCGACCAAATGAAGAATGGTAAGTTTTTGACTTACCGACCATAAGTAGATTGGTATGTTTCGTACATACTAGCCAAAAGGAGAATGATAAGTTTCAAACTTATCGACCATTGGGAGAATGGTAAGTTTCGAACTTACCGTCCAAATGGAGACTGGTAAGTTTCAGACCTACCGACCAATGGGAGAATGGTATGTTTTGAACCTACCGACCAAAGGGAGAATTGTATGTTTCGGACCTTCCGAACAATGGGAGAATGGTATCTTTCGGATCAACCGACCAAAGGGAGAATGGTTAATTTCAGACTTACCGACCAAAGGAAGAATGGTAAGTTTTGGACCTACTGACCACTGGGAGAATGGTAAATTTCAAACTTGCCGGCCAAAGGGAGAATGGTAAGTTTTGGACATACCGACCAATGGGAGAATGGTAAGTTTCGGGCTTACCGACCAATGGGCAAATGATTAGTTTCCTATGCCAAGTCAGTAGGCGGAAGTAGGTAGAATCTTGAACTATCGAGGACATGCTATCGCAATAATCTGTTCTGCATCTAACATTACCAACCAAACTAGCTGGCCAGAAATGTTCTGATGAGTTTTATTACCCTAGTCAATGATTTGATTACATGTATCCTAACTTGCAAAGAACCAGTGACATGACATGAATGTTAGGAAAGTACGTCATCCCTGGATCTCTTGGAACCCGAGGCTTTGGTAAAGAGCGTACGGCTCGGGGTAGCACTGCAGATTGGCCAGGCCTCTTCGAATTCGGCTTCATTACCTGTTGTACAACTCTTCCCATCTATGATTGTAAGATCCCTGGATCGTATGGAGCCACTAAGCAGGCAAGAGAGCTCCTTAGTCATAGTGTAAAAGCTCTGGGGGAATTCTTGGAACCGTGCTGGCATTTGCCTCTTAACAAAGGAATCTTGCTGATTACTGAATTGCCACATCACACGGACTGCATGATATTCAAGTCCACTAGTCAACCCTGGCAGGACAATAAGCTGCATGTCATCTGTGTCAAAGAAGGCCTCAATGTTATGAGTAGCCGAAGGAATAATGCACCAGATGATTTTCTGTTCTGTCAAGCTTTCTAAACACTCATACTCCTTCCAAACTGATGTGAGTGTGCGCGCATGGCCGCTTTGACAGTAGGATTCAAAGGCTAGTCGTTGCAGGCGTAAGACTTCTAGACCCAGATGTGCAGCCAACCATACCTGCACAAAAGCTCCATAGCCATAAAAGTTCCGACAGCGCCGTAGTGATCGATCCAGAGCCCTGTAAGTTTCTACCAAGATGACTTGGGCCAAATCTATCTGACAAGTGACAACTGCCAAAGCAATCTCGACGAGTTCAATGTTTACAACCACCCGACCATGGCTGAAAATCAATTCCCCTAGGAAGCGGACAACAAAGCCTTTCAACCATAGCTCGTCACCCAGGGAGGCATGCATTCCTACTACTTTGTCAAAGTAAGCTAGCTACAGCATGGGAGAATGTTTGTCTGAACAGATGAGCTGATGACCACAATCATTGGTTGATAGGCCAGTTAGCTCACTTAAGACTGAGGAATACTCGTTGCGCCACATAAACACGGTGGGTCCTAGGAACCTCTGTAAGCAACATATTTTGTGGACCTCATCCAAGGTTGGGGTCAATTTTATTCTCCCAAAGCGGAATACATGATGAGCCGACTTCTAGAATCAAGTAGCTACACACAGGAAGTATCGAGAAACCTCCACCTTCACGATATCCAGAAGCTTTGAAGAGATCCATCAAATCCGCAGCTTGTTGCGATCGCTTTCTGTTAACTACCTGATCCATTCTTGGGGAACATCTGAGCAGTGTGTGGGCACAACCGTCGTAGGGAAATCCATGATCTGTAAGGCATTTCAGCTTTCCTTGGTTCGAGACTCCTTAGAAAAGGCAAACAATCCCTTGTAGGACATGCTCAAAACATTGTTTTAGAAACAGATTTCAACTTTGCTTCGTTCAATAGCACTTAGCAAATTCAAAGCAAACAGATAAAAGATGCATTGTAATGGTATTGAAAGAATTAAGGAAACTGGCCCGAAGCTGAAAACTACAACTAACTTAACAAAGAGTTGCAGAACTGACTAAATCTTGTGCACAACCCTAAGCGAAGGCCCTGGTTATCAATCAATTTTGACTAGGTATCCAAGTAATGAGATTTGACCATCAAACCCATGGGATCGGGATTACTTGATGACTGTGCTTCTTAGTAGATTACTGGGATCCTCGACCTACAAAGTAGCTGACATGCCCCTGGTCGAGCATTGGCTTAATGTGTCTAACCATTGGACAACTGACATGCCCCTGGTTTGACATTGATGCTTCTTAACCAGTTAAAGCAGCTTACATGCCCCTAGTTGACTACTGGGTCAGTGTGTCTAACCATAGGACAGTTGACATGCCCCTAGTTTGACATAAATGGCCTTAACCAATAAGAGCAGCTTACATGCCCCTGGTCTAGGCGATGTCCTCATGATTCTCTTAGACTGAAAGTCGTAATCACACTCTAGCTAAAAGAACCAAATAATACTTTGCGACGCTTTTAAGATGATGTTTGTGGAAAGAAATGCATGCATGCTGAATGATTTGTGGGATACTATTGGCGTCCTCAGCATTGGGATGCTTATTGCCAAGTATACAAGGAATGGTAACTCCAAACCTCATGAGACTCTATCCAAGCCCCTAGTTTTTTTTGGGTGGCTCTTTGGAAATGCAACATTGTGTCATGGACGCTGTTCCAAACCCCACTGGACCATACCCTACTTTTTTATTTTATTCATTCTCACTCATAGGCATGTGGGTTCACCCTATCCCTGTCTTGGAGGTAATAGGTACCTAGTCTATGGTAGGGAGCTGCTGTTGTTTAAAGGGTTGGCTAGGCTTTTTTGGAACATGTCTTCCAGGTATTCACTCTGACCCCTCTCCAAGATAAATTGGAGGGACAGTGCTACCCGTCATGCCTCTCTCTTTAGGGCTGACTTCTATCTGTGACATCTGTCTTCTTATTCTTTTATGCCCTTTCATAGATATATATTTTTGTTTTATTTCTCACGCTCTCATTCTCACCCCTAACATTTTATCTCCTTCTAGGAGTTGTAGGGTCCTTGAGCGGCATGGGAACTTCGCCCTATTCACAATGAAAGGTGGCTCCCTCACTCCCTAGCTTCCTGAATAGTATCTACCTGAGGAGGTGCTACGCATTCCCAACATTGGCAAGCTTATTCCGATTATCATCACCGAGCTAAGATCAATGCATGTGATGATGAAAACAAACATCGGCCGATATATGCATATGCTGAATGGGGGTTACTATGTGCTGTGATGCAAGGCTACATCGATGTAGAAGAACATGAATTTATGCATGCATGGAGGAATGTGTTAGTGTCGCAGAGTGAGGACCCAATGTTTATGATCACTGATAGTACTTTTTCAGGTAGCATGAATTAACTGACTCTGACTGTTCGATGCAGTCCATGTCCTCAAGGATGACAGCTCGTCCAGAGTAGACTTTCTTCACTACGAATGGTCCACGCCAGTTGGGCCTGAACTTGACACGACTATCAGGGAGATGTATTGCTCTCAAGACCAGGTACCCTGGCAAAAAGCTTCTTGGTCGGACCTTTTTCTGATAAGCTTTGGCCATGCGTTTCTGATAGTATTGCGCTTGATAAATAGCTTGCAATTGATGCTCATCTATCAAGTTCAGTTGAACAAGGCGGTCCTCAATCCACTCTGCCTCTTCCAGCTCTGCATCTTTCAGGACTTTGAGCGACAATATCTCCACCTCTACTGGTAGGACTCCTTCCATGCCATACACAAGAGAATATGGAGTCTCTCCTGTTGATGCCTGGATTGATGTTCTATAAGCCCACAGAGCGTATGGGAGCTTGTCATGCCAGTCCTTATGTGTTTCCACCATCTTTTTAAGAATCTTGGTTAGATTCTTATTGACGGATTCCACAACACCGTTCATCTGTGGACGGTACGGGGAGGACTTGTGATGCCTGATATGGAACTCCTGTAGGAAATCCTCAACCTTTTTGGTTGTGAAATTTGTCCCATTATCAGAAATGATGGAATGTGGGACCCCATATTGGGTAATGATATTGTTCCTGATGAACTTTTCAGTCATGGAGGCAGTCACTATATCGTAGGAAGTTGCCTCCACCCTATTTGTAAAATAATCAATTGCTACTAAGATGTACTGATGTCCATTGGAAGCTGCTGGGTGGATAGCTCCAATGACATCTACTCCCCATGTTGAGAAAGGCTAGAGTGACGACATGTTGTGAAGCTGTTGTGGTGGTACAAGAATAAAATTGCCATGGACTTGACAGTTATGACATCTTTGCACGAACTAACAGCAGTCTGTCTCCATGGTTGACTAGAAATAACCTTGTAACATTATTTTATTGGCCAATAATACTCCATTCATGTGAGGCCCGCATGTCCAGGCATGCACTTGCAACATTACAATAACGTGGAGTGTTTCTGGATGCTTGGAGAGTCACGACGGAGCTAGAGGCCCTCCTTCCCGGCATGTCCCATTGCTATTGCCAGTCGTCTTCCCCGGCAACGGCGACAATGCACAACTCCGGTGATCAGCTCTTGGAGGCTCAGCAAGGTGTTAAAATGGTGCACCAGGGGCTAGAGAAGCAATAGGGAGGTCCGGGAAGGAGGTTCGAGCACTCTAGGGCAAGGATCATGCCCTGGAGTCGCACCCCCACTTAGGTTGCTGGAAAACGACGCCGGTGAGGCTTGGGAATGCGATTCTGACCAGTGGAGACCTCTGTCTCCATTGGAATCGATCAGGGGAGGTAGAGAGAGATCTCGGAGAGCATTTTTTAAGTAAATTGAAGTCAGTGGAGGGCATACCTAGTGTGGCAGAGGGGTTGACCATCGGAGCTCGCTGGAGACTGCTGAAACTCGCTAGAGATGGCTGGAAACTATGATTTCTCTCCTTCACGAGCTTCCCCCTTGCTCCAAGATCACTCTGGTTGCTCTGATTGGGAGAAAAAAGTTTGGGAGGCTCTCCTCTCAAATTTTCCAAGTCTCCCTTTCTCACTTGCAATTGGGGCTATTTATAGGCTTCTAATTGGCTTGATTGGTTGTTATGGTTAGAGTGGGAGGTGGTTAAGGTTGTTGGAGTGAAGTGGGAAGTGGTTAAGGTGGTTAGAGTGAAGTGAGAAGTGGTTAAGGTGGTTGGAGTGAAATGAGAAGTGGTTAAGGTTGTTGGAGTAAAGTGGGAAGCAGTTAAGGTTGTTGGGGTTTGACATTTGGGTTTGGGGTTTGACTTATGGCTTAGGGTTTGACTTAGGTTTTGACCTACGTTTAGTGTTTGGATTAGGGTCTTGAATTTAGTTTAGGTCTTATCTAGGGTTTATGGTTTGGATTAGGGTTCAACCTAGGTTTTAGGGTTTATTTAGGGTTTTATGGTTTTGTTTAGCTTTTTAGGGTTTTCCTAGAGTTTTTAGGGTTTTCTAAGGTTTTTATGGTTTATTTAGGATTTTATGGTTTTGCTTGGGTTTTGTTAGGGTATTCCTTGGGTTTTTGGGCTTTTTAGGATTTTTAGGGTTTTGTTTGATTTTTAGGGTTTTGTTTTGTTTTTTAGGGTTTTCCTAGGGGTTTTATGATATTTTAGGGTTTTTTAGAGTCCTGTTAGGATTTTGTCCATTTGCAAGCATATGGGGGTGTCTACACGGTTCCACAGGACTAGTTCACCATCATGACCCTAAAGGAAGATAGATCAATGATTGTTAGACCAACGGAGTTTATCTCTTATCAGTCGGGAGGTGGGTCTAGTTGGTACTACCAGTTTTGGCCTCACATGAGCAGTGGGGTCCAAAAAAAAGATCTTGAGTTAGGCTCAAGAGAGAATGTGGGCGGCAGCACTCACATGAGTCAGTTAGAGGATAGTTTTCCACCTGTTACACATAATGTACATACCACCCAAGAAATCCAGGAAAAATAAAAACAGACATCCACACAATAAGGCTATGAAAGATGTGGAACAACCTTTTTCACAGCCAAATACATCTGTATGTTCAGGTGCATCAGAATCAAAGATTGTCAAAGGTGATTACCAAAAGACCAGAGTGGTAGTGACTATTCTGAAGCGTCATCAATGACAGAGTGCTAAGCAAATATGCACCTTTGAGGACACAGATTCATCTTTCAACAAGAGGTCCTTTCTGAACTCATTGCATATGAAGAAGAGGATGATGCGGAAATAAGGAAGGATGCTCATGGCACACTAGATTTTCAACCTTATGATGATGACCCAAAGGGTCCGAACATGCATGTAGAAAGGGAAACCGAGCCTGTAAACAGTGGCATTGCTGAAAATGTCAGGGAAGTGTGAATTAGTGCCAGACTCACAGTGTAGGCCCAAGCAGAACTTGTTGAGCTTCTTCGAGAGTTTGCAGATGTTTTCGCTTAGAGCTATGATAACATGGTCAGGCTAGATGTTGAAGTAGTGGTGCACACGTTACCGCTTAAGCCTAACATCAAGTTAGTCAAATAGAAATCGTGTAGATAGCATCCACAATGGCTGTTGAAATTGAAAGAGGAATAATGAAGCAGCATAAGGTTAATTTTCTAAAAGTCATCCTTTACCCAGAATGGTTAGCAAATGTGATACCAATGCCAAAGAAAGATGGTCGGGTTCGAATGTGTATTGATTACAGAGACCTAAACAAGGCAAGCCCAAAGGATGACTTTCCACTCTCGCACATCGATGTGCTTGTGGACGATACTGCCAGACATAAGATGCTGTTATTCATGGACAGATTCTCAGGTTACAATCAAATTAGAATGGCAAAGGAGGATATTGAGAAAACGTCTTTCATGACCCCATGGGGAGTATTCTTCCATAAGGTTATGCCATTGGGGCTGAAGAATGCCAGGGCCACATATCAAAGGGCGATGACAGCAGTGTTCCATGACCTTATGCACCAGGATATCGAGGTCTATGTGGATGATATGATAGCTCAATGAGCCTGAGGAGCACATTGCTTGCTTGAGAAAGTTGTTCAACTGCTTGCGAAAATACAAGCTACGACTTAACCCCAATAAATGCGTATTTGGGGTGTCATCAGGCAAACTTTTGAGATATATCATCAGCTAGAGGAGAATTGAGGTGGATCCGAACAAGGCTAAAGCCATCATTGAGATGCCTCCTCCTACAACAGAAAAGGAAGGCCGAGGGTTGCTTGGGTAGTTGCAGTATATTAGCCGATTCATTGCCTAGCTGACATCGATTTGTGAACTGATCTTTAAGCTCTTGAGGATGAATGCACAGATCCACTGGTGTGATGAGTGCCAAGAAGCTTTCGACAAAATTAAGAGGCTCTTGGTAAGACCACCAGTCTTAATTCCCCCGACACCAAGGTGTCCTCTATAGCTTTATTTGTCAGTAACATAGTATTCAATGGGTGCAATCCTGGATCAGCATGATGAAATAGGTTGTAAAGAGAAGGTCATTTATTACTTGAGTAAGAAATTCAATGATTGTGAAGTTAAGTACATCGCAATCGAGAAAGTCTTCTTATCCCTTGTCTAGGCCACACAATGCTTGAGACATTATATGATGGCATATCATGTTATGCTGCTATGCCAACATGATCCTATGGAATACTTGTTCCAGAAGCCAGCACTAGCAAGCAGATGTGTCAAGTTGTAGGTGCTTTTATCTCAGTTTGATATCACTTTTGTCACTCAAAAGTCTATGAAGGGACAAGCCATGGCAGATCACTTAGCAGATTTACCTTTTCTAAAGTATCAACCCCTACAGACTCAATTCTACGATGAGGATACACTGTTCGCAATGGAAGAGGATGAATCAGAAGGACCCCGTGACAAAGAGCGGTGGCATCTCTACTTTAATAGTGCAGTTAATAGAAGGGGCAAGGGCATCAGTGTAGTACTAGAGACCCCGCAAGGCTAGATATTCCCACTTGCTCGAAAGTTGACCTTTATGTGCACCAACAATCTGGCAGAGTATGAGGCATGTATTCTAGGACTGCGGGCTGCATTGGAGCATGGTGTGTGGAAACTGCATGTGCATGGTGATGCCATGTTGGTTATCTCACGAGTTAATGGTAACTGGAAGACAAAGGATTTGAAATTGGTACCATATCATACCCATCTTTTAAAGCTGATGGCCAAATTTGTGGAAATATGCTTCTTTTTCATGAACAGAGCCAAGAATGCTTACGTAGACGCATTCGCCACACTTGCATCTTGGTTGTCCATTCCAGAGGATAGTACAGTGAAAGTGTCGGTAACCTGCACAGACCAGCTGACACATTGCATGAACATAGAGGAAGCAAACCCCACAGAAGAGTTCCTATGGTATTATGACTTTAAAGTCTTCTTAGAACCGAGAGTCATCATCCAGAGGCATCAACTGCAGATAGAAAGACTATGGTCCGACTGGCATCAAAATATGTGCTTGGAGTAGGTCACTTATACAAAAGGTCTTATAATTAAATACTTCTATGCTGTTTGGATAAAAAGGAGGTCAATACAGTAACGCTGCAAGTACATGCTGGGACATGTGGACCACACATGGATGGGGTGTTACTAGCCAAGAAGATAATTTTACAAGGCTATTTTTGGTCAACCATGGAGATAGATTGCTGTCAGTTTGTGCGAAGATGTCACAATTGTCAGATCCATGGCAACTTTATTCCTACACCTCGGCAACAGCTCCACAACATGTCATCGCCCTGGTCTTTCTCTCAACATGGGGAATAGATGTTATTGGAGGTATCCACCTAGTAGCTTCTAACGGACATCAATACATCCTGGTAGCTATTGATTACTTTACTAAATAGGTGGAGGTAGCTTCTTACAAGACAGTGACAACCTTGGTGACTGAAAAATTTATCAGGAACAATATCATCTCCCAATATGGGGTCCTGCATTCAATTATTTTGATAATGGGACAAATTTCATAGCCAAAAAAGTCAAGGATTTCCTACAGGAGCTCCATATCAAGCATCATAGGTCCTCCCCGTATTGCCCTCAGATGAATGGAGTCGTAGAGTCCACCAATAAGAATTAAACTAAGATTCTCAAAAAGATGGCAAAAACTCATAAGGACTAGCATGACAGGCTTCCATATGCTTTGTAGGCTTACAGAACATCAGTCCGTCCTTCAACTGGAGCAACTCCATATTCTCTCGTCTATGGTATGGAAGCAATCTTGCTTATAGAATTGGAGATACCTTCACTCAGAGTCTTGAGAGAAGCAAAATTGGATGAAATAGAGTGGATTGAAGACCGTTTTGTTCAACTAAACTTGATAGATGAGCACAGATTGCAAGCTATGCATCATGCACAATGTTATCAGAAACAGATGGTCAAAGCCTATCAAAAGAAGGTCTGACCTAGGAGTTTCTTGCTAGGGGACCTGGTCTTATGATCTATACATCTCCCTAATGGTCGTGGAAAATTCAGACCCAACTGGTGAGGACCATTTGTAGTCGAACATGTCTTCTTTGAAGGAGTAGTAATTCTGGAGGACATGGATCATATTGAACAGTCAAAGCATGTTAACTCATGTTACCTAAAGAAGTACTATCAATGATCACAAACCTCATGTCCTCGCTCTACGACACTGTCCTCTTACTCTATGCATGCATGCATTCATTGTATCAATGTTTCCTACATCCATGTAGCCTTGCATCTTAGCACATGATTAACTAACTCCCATTTTGCACGCATCTATAAGCAAGTAGTCATCGTCATCATCCTATGCATGGATCTTAGTCCGGTGATGATAAGTGGAATAAGCTTGCCTGTATTAGGAATGCGTAGTGCCTCCTCAGGTAGATATTGTCCAGGTAACCTAGAGAGTGAGGAAGCCACCTTTCATTGTGAATTGGGCGAAGTATCCAAGCCGCTCGAGGAACTTACACCTCCAAGAGGGAGATAAAATGTTAGGTGTGA
Organism: Posidonia australis; assembly: GCA_024699735.1. Lineage (NCBI taxonomy): Eukaryota > Viridiplantae > Streptophyta > Magnoliopsida > Alismatales > Posidoniaceae > Posidonia > Posidonia australis. The sequence continues at coordinate 24,034 of JAMKQA010015516.1, forward strand.
GATAAAATAAAAATATATCTATGAAATGACATAAAAAAAATTAGAAGAGAGAAGTTACAGATAGAAGTCAACCATCAAGAGAGAGGCATGTCAGGTAGCATTGTCCTTACAACTTATCTTGGGAGGAGTCGGAGTAAATACCTGGGAAGCATATTCCAAAAGGACCTAGCCAACCCTTTAAACAAAAGCAACTCCCCACCAATAGACTAGGTACCTATTACCTCCAAGCCAGGGATAGGGTAAACCCACACGCCTATGAGGGAGAAAGAATAAAGAAAATAAAATAATAAAGCAAGGGTATGATTCTATGGGGTTTGAAATGGAGCTTAAGACAAATATTGCATTTCTAGAGAGCCACCTAAGAACTAGGAGCTTGGATAGAATCTCGTGAGGATTGGAGCTTCCATTCCCTTAAATACATGGCAATAACCATTCCAATACTGAGGGCACTAATAAGATCCCATCAACCATTCAGCATTCATGCAATCATCCCATAAGCATCATTTTGAAGTGTCGTAGGGTCTAATATGGTCCTTTTAGCTAGGGGCATGTTAGTTGCTTTCAGCCTTAGAGGATCAGAAGAGCATTGCCTAAACCAAGGACATGTAAGCTGCTCTTATTGGTTGAGGCTATTAATGTCAAACTAGGGCCATTTCAGCTATCCTATGGATGTTCAAATACTAAGCTAGTACTTTGACCAGAGGCATGTCAGCTACTCTAATTGGTCAAACCCTCCATTGCCTAAACTAGGGGCATGTAAGCTGCTCTTATTGGTTGAGGCCATTAATGTCAGACCAGGGGCATTTCAGCTGTCTTACGGATGGACAAACACTGAGCTAGAACTTTGACCAAGGGCATGTCAGCTGCTCTAATTGGTCAAACCCTCCAATGCCTAAACCTAGGGCATGTCAACTGTCAACTGGATACAAAAATAAACAAACTCCTCTAAGAATGTGCCAGACAGGGAAAGGGGATCTTAATAGTCTCTTTAAGTACTCTTGCAAGTAAACAGGATACCCTTGGACAGGAGATTATTCTGGAGCCTTCAAGAGTGAGTTGGCACTAGATCAGCTCTCTCTGACACAAGATGATGAGGGTTTGGTACTCAATCAGCTCTCTCTGAGATCGACCCAGTAGTAAAGGGCAAGGCCACCTTGCAAGATGCATTATTATGGCATAGTCATAGCTTCGGAAGAGCATGTGTACATGATCAAAATTTATTCAAGTTCATAACTGATAGAGTACAAAAGGAAATAAGGCAGAATAGATACACATCTATACTACTATGTGCCCTCTTTGAGTTGCTTGCATTAGGGAATAGATGTGGACCCGGGAAGAACTCACTAATAGGCCAAGTCTCCCAGATCTCGGTGTCATACTCCGATGTGTATCCACTACCCTTTGTCATGGCAACTTGGTCAGACTGGATGCAATGTTGAAGCAAACAAGACAACTCTATGGTCATGGCTGTTGAACTCAGTGGGTAGGACTAGAAGTGAGTTGGCATTGGGCCTTGGGTGAAGGAATCTTGGCAGTACCTGAATTGACGCATCACGGGAATCAAATGATACTCTATTCCTCCTAAGAATCCTAGCAGAATGATTAGCCTCATGTCCCCATCATCAAAGAAAACAACGAAGGGTGTAGTTGTGGATGGAAAGATGCGTTAGGTTACGCTGTCCTCAGTTAGGCGTTCCAGCATCTCATATGCCGCCCTAACAGAAGTGATAGTCTGAGAATGCCCATTGTGACAATATGTCTCAAAAGCAGAGCATTGTGGATGTAGGATCTCAACTCCTAGATGTGCAGCCAACTAGACCTGGGGTGAATTGGATCACATGAAGTATTCTACGGTGCGTACGAAGGAAAGCATATGCTAAAGGTATGTGTACCTATACCAAGGCCTCGCAGCCATAGAAGTGTCAGCATCAGTGCAGTGAATGATCCAATGCTCGGTATGTCTCCACCAGAATGATAGGAGCTAGATTAATCTGTGAACTCGAAATAGCAAAGGCAATTTCAGCTACTTCAATGCCCATGGTCATTCTTCCATGACTGAAAATCAGCTCTCCCAAGAAATAGACGACGAAGCCTCGAAGCCAGAGCTTGTCACCAAGAATTGCTTTCTTGTCGACGATGTCATCAAAATACTCCAATCAGAGCATGGGAGGTTGCTCGTCTTTACAGATCAGGCATTGCCCACAAATGCCAATGGATAGGTCAGTCAGTTGGCATAGCACGGAGGCATAACTGTCTCGTCGCATGAATATGGTAGGTCCCAGAAACTTGGATAAGCTACAAATCTGACGTACCTCCTCTAGTGTTGTAGTTAGCTCCACTTGTTCGAAATGAAAGAAATGGAAGGCTGGTTTCCAAAAACAGGCGAGGGCACATAACAAATATCATTTGACTTCAACCTCAGTTATGCCCAGAAATTCTGTAGAAATTCCCTAAACTTTGAGTTTGTCCAGATCATCAGTGGTCAGTCTGGTGATCTAGTTTTGCAGTACATTCGAGTAGTGGACAAGCGTGACCACAGTTGGGAATCCCTAGAAATCCACAAAAGGAATAACAAAAGAGGGGCTACAATCAAATATAGGGAAAAGAAAGGAAAAAGTAATAAATCTCACCATGTTTTGGCCGGTGAGTCCGAAATTTACCATCTTTCGGCCGGTGATTCTGAAACTTACCATCTTTCGGCTGATGAGTCTGAAACTTACCATCTTTCGGCTTGTGAGTTCAAAACTTACCATCTTTCAGCCGATGAGTCCAAAACTTGCCATCTTTCGGTCAGTGTGTCCGACACTTACCATCTTTCGGTCAGTAAGTCCAAAACTTACCATCATTCGACCGGTGAGTCCGAAACTTACCATCTTTTGGTCGATGAGTCCGAAACTTATCATCTTTCGGTTAGTGAGTCCGAAACTTACCATCTTTCGGCTGGTGAGTCCGAAACTTACCATCTTTCGGCCGGTGAGTCTGAATCTTATTATCTTTCGATCGGTGAGTCTGAAACTTACCCTCTTTCGACCGGTGAGTCCGAAACTTATCATCTTTCGACCGATAAGTTCGAAACTTACCATTCAGTGAGTCCAAAACTTAACATCTTCCAGTCAGTAAGTCTGAAACTTACCATGCACCTTTTGATTTCCATTCGGAATGGTTGGAGTCGATGGTGCCCTCCTTTGGTCATGTCCTAGATGTATTAGACCATTCCTTTTTGGACTGGTACCCCAAGCTACCTAGTTGACATTCGTTAAAATGTCTGTCTTTTCAGTTGATAAGTCTGGTATCCTATCATGCCCCTTGATTTCAACATTATACTAATTTCTTGTTCTTCCGTGGATACGGGTTGGGTGTCTTGTCAACCCAAAGCATGGGTCTCGATCATCCTCGACCTCGCTCAGGGAGGGGCATCTGTAGGCACCTCGGATTTCACAAGAAGGTTTGAACGGATCCAGAGGAGAGGATGTGATTTTCGAGCTGCCTCAATAGCATTCATGTCAGTTGTTGACTGCTAATTGTCCTTTAGTAAGTGGTCAATGGGCTCAAAGGCTACATGACTAACTTTTATTGGGCCAAGCGGAACTTCCAATCGGTTATATGTGGCATGGATTCTAGGTGTGTATAGTTGACGGAAGCAAGTGGCAGATATAGCTAGCGAAATGCTCTATTTCGGTACTAAAGGATAGAAAACTCTCTTTTGCTGCTTAATTACTTAATTTTCTACTAATGATGGCCAGGATTTGATCTAGCCTCTTCCTCTAGCCTCTAGGGACCTTTATGCCATTAATCTAGTGTCGAATTTACCAATTCAATCTCTTGGACGTCATCGTCATCGCTCACCTCCAGCCGTTACACATCCACAGCCCTGGATTGATTCTGTCGCCTACTTAAAGGCCTCTACATCGTACCAAAGGGATGATCAGAGAGAGATCGCCATTCTTATGGCACTCCAACTAAGTGTTCCTGCATCTCTCTAGCTCTCGTCCTTCCTCAGTGACCTCTTCTTTGGCTTTAGTTCTTCCAACAACAATTCAGTCATTGTCGACCTTGCTCAAGCTTTAAGGAGCCTTCGGAGAACTACAACACTTCACAGGTAAGTCCCTCATCTCCCTATGTTTCCATTTGCATCATACGTGAGTGTGCGAGGTGTTGGGGATTTTTCGACACCAACGGTGCATGCCAGAGGGAGTAACGCAATGCGTTTCCATTGTAAACTTATGATTAGGCCTCCTCGGAGTCTCCTCCACCTTCCTAGACTTTGACTTGAGTCATTGGTCTTGAATGAGGTCGGTCGGCACTCGTTTCGGCGAGATAGGCTAGTGGAAGGACGAACGATCCTTCTACTAATTTTTTTGGTTTGATTATGTATCCCTCACTCTCACTCTACTTCTCATCGTCCCTTCTCTGCCTCTCGAGCTTCACCTAATTTCAATGAAGCTCGACAGTCGTCTTCCACGACTGACCGTAGCTTGCTCCGGTGAGGTAGGTGGGAGAGATGTTTGAGGGTGCCACCGAAGAACTAAACTCCAAAGGTGATCCCACTTGGACCGCTTTTGCTTCTTGTGCCATCACATCTCCCTCCATTGCCCTACTTCACCTCTACTGACCTCATTGCCGCTCACCGGAGCCGGTAGACTGGTTCTCTATTGAGGTAGAAGGGGAGGACGATCCAACAAGCTCCCTTTTCATTTGTAAGCATGAACAAACTCCTTGTGCCACCTTTATGCTTCTCCGATCAAGCATCAGGCTCTCCAATGCAATCAAATCCTAATCTCCATCAGAGTTCAGCGGCTAGACTAGTGAAGTGTCATGCGATTCCTGATGACGGTGGAAGCTGGCGAGCGATCCTAGCGAGAAGAGCTGGCGGTTACGGGAGGTGGTTTCAATTAACGGAATTAGTTAGCAGAAATTGTCAACGTGGGGCCCAGAATCTAGATGGTTATAACTGATTCTTAGTTTCTTGATTTGACTATTCTTTGACTTCGGGGTTTCGCTTTCGATTCCTCTGCAATCCCCATTCTATCCTAGGGCATATAATCTTTTGGCATGATTTGCCAAAAATGCCCTTTCTTTGCAAATTTTGTCATTTTTCCTATATTTTCTGATTTTCGCAATTTTATGATTTGTGTTGGGAATTTATCGCCCAGGGTGTACATTAACAGGCCAGACAATGCTGACATGGACCTGAATGAGGATTATTTTCCCTTATTTGACTTTATCAGATTTTCTTAGTTTCCACTATTTTGCGTGATGCTTTCTGAACATTTCTGATTTTTACATAATTTTCCTTATTGCTCAAGGACGTACAGTAAAGCAGCATTTTCAATGCCTACATTGTCCCTCAGATTATTTTCTTTATCATTTCTCTTTTATTCATTGCTTCTTGGATATTTGTCATGCTTTCGCATTCATCCTAGCCATGTGCATTAGAAGTAGACAAGTAGACACACCCAAGATCATGAGCAAGCAGTTAACCTTGAAAGACCGATTTCTTCAGGCATATGGGGCTGCCTAACACCTTCCCCATGCGTAACAAGAATCCTTACCCGTTCTTTGGCTTACAGTGATTTACGTGCCACATCCATTAGGCACGAAGCACACATGTGTTTCTTTGCATTGATTTCTCTAAGTTTTCTTTGTGTTTGGTTTTCCTCATCTTTCCATTAAAAGATTAGGTGGCGACTTCCTTTTCTTATCCTTCTTTGGTGTTTTTGAGTGGAGTCTTCTTTCTTGGATTCACCATCTTCACTATGACCATATCGAGATTCTTCGCGTGTTTCCATGTGTCAAGGAGTCATGCAGGGTTCCACCAGCATGGTCACAATTAGCCTTTAAGTATTCTTTAAATTGAGCATTTATTTATGTTTAATTTATTTAGGCTAATGAATCTTGGGTGTAATGATGCCGGTTGTTATAATTTTAAATGCCCCCAACATTCTTGGAATAACAGTTTTCATCTGTAGCAAGATTGTGTCCCACATTGCAGGATGAAAGAGCAAATTCTCTAGCAAATTTCCAAAATACCCCCTAATTTGGCAAAACTACAATGTGTCCCTATGTTTGTTCAAATTGCCTTATGCCCCTCCACTTGACCAAACTACAGTAGGCCCCTTAACTTGACAAAGCTACAAATATACCCTTAACTATTTGACAAAGTTTCCAAATGCCTCCAGTGTGACCATGCTGGTGGAACCCTATGTGGCTCTCCTCTACTGGGTGTGTGAAAGCACTCGAGGAGTCCCGATACGGTCACGGTGAAAATGGTGAATTCGGAGAAGAAGACTAGACTCGAAAACACCAAGGAAAGATGAGAAAGGATAAGGAAAGGAGTCGCCACCTAGTCTTTTAATGGATAGACGAGGAAAACCAAACACACAAGAAAACCAAGAAGCAAACAAGATGCAGAAAACATGTGTGCTCCGTGCCTAATGGATATAATGCACAAATGAATGCGGGCCAGAGAAAGGGTAAGGATTCTGGTTACGCATGGAGAAGGCGTTAGGCACCCCCATACGCTTGAGAAACTCGGTCTTTCTAGGCTTCCTACATGCCAATGGTCTATGGGTGTGTGCTTGCCTATTCTGAATGCTCATGTTAAAGATGACTAGAAAACATGTCAAATCAAATAGAAGAAATGAAATAAATGGAAAAAGTTAATCTGAGGGACAAATGTAGGCATTGAGAATGTTGTTTGACTGTACGCCATTGGGCGATGAGAAAAATCGTGAAAATCGAAAAATTCTCAGAAAGCGTCTCACAAATCAGTAGAAATTCGAAGAAATCTGAGAAAATCAAATTGGGGAAAATAATCCTCTATCGGAACAATGTCGACTTTGTTAAGCCTTTTACAGTACGTCCTCGGGTGATGGAAAGCCAAATCAAATCAAAAATATGAAAATCGACAAAAATCTGGGAAACGACGAGAAAACCAAGTTTGAAAAGAGCTAGAAATGCGTGCACTATGTAAGGAAGTAAATGCGAGAAAACTTGCATGAAAAGATGCGACAAAATATGCAAAATGCATGCAAGAGTGTGAAAATGAAAATTCTAGGGGCCTTTGTGCAAAAAAAACCAAAATCTGAATGAAAACTAAAATTATGAAGCTAAACCATAAAAATACATAGAAAAATACATTTCCTGTAATTTGGAAGAAATCTAGGGTCAAATGTGCAAATCTATGCATTTCTAGCCAAATTGAAGGTTCCTAGGAGTTGAAATGTAATTATGCCATCAAAACATGCATTTAAATCAATTCTGTGGAAATTCAGGGTATAATATGCAAGAAAAAGAGTCCATGATGAAATCAGAAAGTTTCAAGGGCAATTCCTTAATTTTACCCTAGAAAACATACATTTAGTGTGTGTAGACACCCCGATTTTGAGGTGACTCATTGATAAGACTCCAGTTGTTGCTTTGGATGTGATTGATCCTTGAGCCAACCCCAAACCCATAGCAAACCTGCAGCCCAATTAGAAACCGGACAAGTAAGGGAGAGCACTTCCCTAGCACACCTAGCTAGCACACTTCCCTAGCACACCTAGCTAGCACACGTCCCTAGCACACCTATCTAGCACACCTCCCTAGCACACCTAGCTAGCACACTTCCCTAGCACACCTAGCTAGCGCACTTCCCTAGCACACATAAGTGGCGCATATAGCCGGCGCACATCCCTGGCGCACACCACTTCGCAGGCTGCTGGCTTTCCACCTCCCATAGTTGTTACCTCTAGCAATGAATATGCCATGGAATCTTCCAGGCTTTTCGTTTACGAGGCTCCCTGCATTCCCATGAGTTACCCATGAGAAAATCCTATATAAGGACCCCCATAGGTAGCCATAGAAAGAGGTTAGAAATCCTGAGTTGAAATTAGAAACCCAGAATTCAGCAATTCTGCTCTGAGCTAGCTTCTTACACGAGCTATACCCTCTGTCCAGCAGCATATATTCGTTTTCTGGAGCACTCTCTTGCATCCCAAAGAACCCTTGATCCTTCCAAAGCAACAATGATCTCATTATCTCTGAAATTTCGAGAGGGAACATCTTGAGAGGTAGGCCTTCTACCTCTTCTTTCTTTTTAGTTATATTTTCAGAAACATGATAAGACATGCTGAAAATCTTACGTATAGACTGTTTTATTCCATGTTTCATGAAGTTTTTCATATGATAAACATGCTTGTTCCCTATGCAAAATAATCTCCATGCTAGTCTTTGCTTTTGTTTCTAGCATAAAGCTTGCATAAGTTGTCTTCTTTTTACCATTTCTTTGCACATAGCTTTGCCACGCACCCTTTATGTTTTTGCACATAGATATATGCTTATGGTCATTGTTTACATGCATTCTAATTGCATTCATCCAGAATATGTCTATGCTTTGGCATTTTGCATGCTTTCATACATGAACCCATCAACTTGTTTTAATCCTTAATGCATAATTTACATGATGATTTTCGATCATATGCATCCCCATCATATTTCCAGTTCTTAATAATGGCATGAACCCATCTGCATTAGCACGAATTACCCTTTATCTCTGTTGGGGCTGATTCTGGATCAGATTGCAGTCTGATCCAGACTCCCTGGGGCGCACATCTCAAGTGCACTAGTCCTGCTCACCTATCTAGCGCACAAAGCAGGCGTGCCAGACTGGCCAGAGATCAGATCACTTGCATTTAGCATCTTTGTTTGCATGGATTTATCTGGGGTTTTGAGTTTGATTCTTTATGATTGATTCTCTGATGTGTCATGATGACACCTGCATGCTTTTCAGTCTTGATCAGATTTGTTTTCCATCTGTTTTCTCTATTTTAATATTCAGTTCTAGGCGGAATCTGGTAGGTCGATTGCACCTTACTCCTTTGTGGAGGACCATGTGCATTGCCCATGATCCAGTGACTTGGTTGAATCGTGCATTCTTCATCTAGCTTAAATAGGTGAGACCTTGTGTGAGGCTACCAGCCCTTGAGCACAAGGTCATCGCATTTGCATATCTCATACTTTTGATGCATGTTTCTCCCAAGTTTTATAGAATGATTCTACTACGTGCCTTTCCAGAATGCATCCTCTGAAGTTTTGGTTTTGTGTGGCTTCCTGTTTTTTCCTTTAGCATATTTTACTGGCCCACCTAGACGCACATAGGTGGCGCACCAGACTGACGCACCAGTCTGGCGCACCAAACAGGCGCAATGGCCTGTTTTCACTAGCACACAACATGTTTTTCTCACGTCTTTGCTCGCTTTCTCAACCCGATTTGCTTCTAGGTTTTCCTTTGGTTTTCTTCCTTGATGCATTAGGAAGGCACAAGTATGTTTTCAACTATTTTCTTGCATTTTAGATTGCATGTAGGCATATAGAAAGCAAGGATGATAAATCACTCAAGACATTAGATCTTTGATCTTATTGTGCAACATTATTGCATCAACACTTGACCCGGCAGACGAGCGATATTTCTGAGCATTAGGACACACCCCTACACATCATGCACCCGTACTTTAGACACCACTCGCATTTGCATGGCATGGCATATCGCCCTCGGGCGTACAGTAAAAGGCTGTAAAGCCGACATTCCATAAGCAAAAGAGAAATCAATAGAAGACCGATTTATCAGGCGTACGAGGGTGCCTAACACCTTCCTCGTACGTAACAGGGATCCTTACCCGCATTTCTGGTTTACGCAGCCCCTTTTTTATTTG